>JAOBYE010337763.1:0-15073 GCA_025403585.1 Parazoanthus swiftii | reverse complement strand
TAACCGGTTCGCACTGCACTTCGGTTGTGTCCAGACGCAGAGTGACGCGTCCACGATGAAGAACGTATGCTGAGAAAAAGAAATTTTAGTTAGCAACAGCAAGAGCCGCGTAATTCAGGTTTGTTCCGTTTTTATCACAACTGCGTATATTAATGCCTCTTTTTAAACAATTATAACGATTGAAAAACTAAATGCATAAAAGTTGTGCAATATTTCATTATCTTTTCAATCAGATACAAATCAATCTTACACGGGTTAACATTAGAATTACACTGTAGCATCAACTTGTGGTGAATGACAAATAATTCTCATTCCTCCAGAGAAATCAAAACCGAAGTCTAGTCAATGCGAAAGTTTGATGGAATCTGTTCCTTACGGCTTCTATCAACCTTTTATCTTGCTCCAACAAAGAATAAATCACGTTCAGATTGTGTCTCCACTTACGTATGACACAGCTTCCCATGTGCACGATGGTGAAGTTTCCCTTGTTCCTGCAGTAGTCCAGCTCGTACGCACATCTGTTCTTGTACGTCTTCCCGTTGCTGCCGCACATGGGGTTCTCGAAGGTTGGACAATCGTCGTCACACTCGCAGACAGCTTCCTTAGCGCTATAAGCCACACACTTGGCAAAGTACTTACACGTGACAGGCAGGCACGGATGGAGGTCTGGGATCAAGAATAACGTTTCTTTGTTAGATTCCAATTGCTGTGTTTCGCTACAAGGTACAAAGGTAAGATTCTCTACCGTTAGTTTTACCAAATTCTTAAGATGTTGTAGGAAAACTCGAACTCTCAAAACCATTAGTTGAATCTGAACTAATCACGAAGTCAACTTTAAAAACATTGAGAAATGAGAAGGACGCCCCTTCCCCTTCAGCGACGTTTGCCCATTTTCTTCCAAATCGAACTCGTAAAACGCTTTTTGTTAGATTCCAATTGTTATGTTTCGCTACAAGATAGGCACAACGAGCAGATTCCGTCCCGTTACCTTTTGAAAATTCTCAAGTGGTCGTAAGAAAGCTTGGGCTCTCAATACCATTATAGTCGAACCGACTAACCACAAAGTCGACTCTAAAAACATTGAAAAGGAAGACGCCACGTCCCCTTCAGCGACTTTTCCCATCTCCTTCCAAACTAGTTGCGGTATTGTTACGAAGGTATGTATTCCTTTGGACACCATTTTCGTTCAGGAAATGTCAAAAGACCGGGGGCATAATTTTCAAATCGCTTGTAAAATGAGTGCAGTGTTTTGCCTGTTTATAAACAAGACTGTGGTATTTAATATTGTTGGAGATGTACATCTAGCATAATTAATTTTGGGAAGACTTACTTCCAATTGTCATGTAGCTGATGGTTACAGGATCATGGTGTTTGTCATAAGGCTGGAGATCCTTCATGCACACTCTGAAGCTCGTTGTACTGATATCCTACAGTGGTGTACAACAACGAGTAATGAAAAATACACTTTAAGAAGAGTTCAGTATCCTTACCAACGCAACAGAGAGCAAATATGGTACACTTTTTCACTCAAAAACCAGATGCGTTAGCGAGATTTATTAACCTGCACTACTTGAAAGCAAAGTGTTTTAACGATAACATGTACAAGCAAGGGAGAAGAAATTGTACTAAACATTCGTTTGAATAAAGTTTTTCAAATGATAAACATAACAATTCCAAGTAGTTGGCAAGGTTGAAGCAAGGCAATCGAAGTGTCACATTTGGTAAACAACCGTTGGTGGAAAATCTGCATTTCCCTCTATACAAAGCTATTTTACAATTTTCACACTTCAGGAAAATAAAAACTTAGATATAACGGAAGCTTTTGGAACCGGAGATTTTACTAGTTCTGATAAATTTATAAGCTGTCATTTCTTTTCAAATAAAATGTTTTTGGGGTGTACCAATTAGCTGGAATTTAAAGCTCAATTTCTTTTTTGGTTAGGCTCTAAACGATTTTGCGATTTCCCGAAACTTTGCCAAAGCTCGTGTTTGGACCATTCAAGCACTACTTCGATACCGTAGGTCATAATTACGATGCTATGGTTTCAGCATCTGAAAGTTTCTCTCTTTTTCTGTCGAGACATCCAAGCTTTCCCAGTACACGAACAATAAGCCAATCAAGTTTCAAACTCGTCAAGTTTTACCATGGAGAAGGAAAGTTGTCTTGACGTGTTTTACAGGCAAATAAAAAGAAATGTCACAAATACAATTAGTGGACACGCCTTACCTCGACCCATTCCGTGATGGCGTTGTGTTCTGGCTTCAAAGAAAGAACGTTGAGAGGATCTGTCACGTGACTTGCACTGGTGATGACATGTGGAGTTGCGTAGAACGGCGAGCTGAAATTTACGGACTGTAACGACACCGAAAACTAATTAGTCGTCAATGTCAGCAATTTGTATTTTGCGATTGCAGCTCAGACGTCCAGAACAACAGTTCAACTTAGAGATCTATCTAATTACAGCTTGCAAAATGTCTCTGAAGTGAAACCCGGTTAGTAGTTCCCAACTTTCGCTTTCACAGGCCAAAAAAGTAGCTTTTAATTATCATAGAAGGATTTACCGAGACTTGTAGCTTCTCTTGCTCAAAGAAATCAGGTTCCCATCCAAATTTGAATCGGAAGAAAGTACATCTCTTTTATCATTTTCTCTTCGTCTTAGTAAACTCGAATAGCAAACTTACCGGAGATACAAGTTGTATTCGTGTTTTGGACAAAATGGAAGCAGGTCTCATCCCCATCCCATCAGACAGAAATATTTCAGCAACTGTTCTATTCCCAATATCAATGTGGTACATAAATTGTACCATTCAAAACCTGCAGCAGGTTTTTCAGGAACGAAATGCGTCTTGAACGAACATATCAGGACAAAACATCACCCCACCCTCCTATAGTGCAACGAAGGGAAATGAAACCAAACAAAATAACACTATTCCCACCCTATTAGAGTAATATTTGTACCTTGCAGAAACTGTAATGTGTTTCCGGCCCGAGTAATGCACTGTTAGGCATCACCAGTTTGTCTTGAATAGGCATGATGTCTGCCATCTCGCTGGGAATATCTTGTAATGCCATCCAGTTCTGTGCGGTGAGAAAAATAGAACATGTACCGAATAACTTATGCCGCCGAACTTTATATTAAAAATATCGAGTCAGCACTGAAAATTAAACCTTGTGGCAAAATGGAATATTCCCCGAAGTTGGTTTCTAATTTGAACAATTTATAAGAAAACTATCAGCTTTTTTGGAACGAACACATATTTTCAAATTTTTCTTAAACTTTTATAAACATGTTTAGTGGTTGGACAAATAGCACCTTCAAACCAGACAGAAAACACAATTATTTTAAACTTGTTCGAATGAAATATGTTGGTACTGTTACGTGTTTATAGGTTTTCACGCGTTGTAAAAGGAGCATTTGAATGTTGTAACGATAAAGCAATTTGTTTGTACAGGTTTTAAGCCAGTCTGTGTTTTTAAACTGTCAAATTGTTTTTCATTCACGATTACCTGTTCAGCAAGTAGTGTGCAAGCAGCAAAAGCGAGTGTTGTTGAAAATGTGATTTACCAGTACTTAGCGAAAATATCCTCATATTTTAAACGTTCGTTATTCTCAACAAAACCGAACAGATGTTGGCGTTTGCAAACTAAAGGTGGAATCGGAACTGTCAAAACTCGAGTTAGATTTTCTTATATAATCAGTTTTATACACAAAGTGACCTGCTCTATTTCGTGGAAGATCAAAAAATATTTTTGATTTATACTGACCACTTTGATGCTCTTGTGTACACCATCAAAGTTCTTCAGTTCACGGAGGCAAAGCTTGAAGGAGTCCAAGGCGATGGCTTCAATCCAGAGACTGGCCGCATCAAACCTGTTCTGCGTTATGGAGTGGACAGCGGTTGCATACACAAAAGGAGCTGCGGTGAAAGTCTACGAGAAGAATGAAGGTTTCGTTATATAGAATCAATTCAGTTGTCCTTGCATATTTATACATTATTGGTCAAGCCTCTTGTAATTGGTTATCTTTACACTGCATGCACCATCGCATTTCCCTTTTCCAAATTAGCCGAGGTGCACGTTAGGACACAGCTCACAAAGTCAGGCCCGCGTACCGCTCGAGGGCACGAAAGCGCGCAATTTGTGCGAAATGTGTACTGCATTCGTCACGAAACTCATCTACCAAGTCCCATTTGGTCGTCTTATTACAGGGGGCGATCCGTATTTCCAATCCATGGGATACTCTTAATTTAGGTTTCTGCCTTCATGTAAAGCCAGTCGCTACTAGACATATTTTCTCGCATTTTCCCAAATTTGTATGTTTCCATGTTTAAACCCACTTTTCTATTTTTACTCACCATTCCAGAGAGAGGCACAGTGACGCACTTTGTCCCAGTCGTCCACAGTGGAACATTGACAGATCCATCAAGTCCACGACTAGGGCTTCCCGTGTATGCCACGTATGGTATCCCCACTGCACGCTTACCGGAAGAGCTACTGGGACAGCAGGGACCGGAAATGCGAACACACGCCGTGAATTTTCCTGCTGATACATCCTCGACCCAGGCCACCCCGGCTTCGTAAGTAGGTTTGACGTCATCGAGGTAATTGTACATAGCTACTTGTACTTTGACTCCACTCGAGGAGAAGGGAGTTGTGAGAGTTGTGGTGGTGCAGCCGAATTCTCCAGAAGTTTCAAACTTCAATTGTCCATATTTCATCTCAAATCCTGCACAAAGGTACACAAACTGTAAAACTGTTTCGAGATCAAGCAATACATTGCCAGATGTTTTCGTTTGCGGTAAGAAAATAAATTGTCGCTGTTGTCATCATTATCGTTATTACCATCATCATCAGTAATAGTAATTATAATAGCTGTTGTAGTAGTAGTAGTAGTAGTAGTAGTAGTAGTAGTAGCAGCAGTGGTAGTAGTAGCAGCAGTAATAGTAATAGTAGTATTATTATTATTAGTAGTAGTAATAGTAATAGTAGTAGTAATAGTAGTAATAGTAGAATCGTTATCATTGTTGTTTCGCAATTTTCGGAAAATCTTCGATCTTCTTTTTAAAAAACCTTTGAGAATATTCGGAAGCCTTCGAAAATTGTCAAAGAAGTTTTAGAAAGCTATTACACATATTTTAAAATTTTCAAAGAATCTTCGATGATAGATCTTTATGAAATCTTCGAAGTCTTTCCAAACAGTTTTCATGATATCTTTGATTTCTCCAAAATCGTCGGAAAATATCTCTGAAAATCATTGGAAGCATTCGAATATTTTCAAAAACTGTCAAAGTACTCGGAAAATTTAAAGGTTTGTCTTCTGCGACAAAAGATCTTAAAGTTGCCTCTGTATTGTCTGAACGATATATTGGCAACCATAGCAATTTGACATCTTCAGATGTGAAAAGATACAAAATATTTTAACTACGTTTAGAAGTTACCATTTATCAGAACATCCTGGTACTTCACCTAAGCTTGTACAACAAATATATGAATACAGAAAAATAGTGTATAAAGCTCCGGCCATACCTTGTGCCAAAACTGCTGCACTTAAGATCAAGAGAACTTGCAGCAGGGATTCCATGTTGACCATATCGTTTCTCTAAACTGTGAAAAAGATAAAAAGTTCGTTATGAACATCATTTGAAAAAGAAGCCGTAAAGAAACGCAGTTTTGGGACGTGCTTCAAACGACCGCACTCTCGCAAAACTTGCATGCACTGAGCTAAAGTTTATCTAAATTTCGGAATGAAAACTATGTTTTTTTTAAAATTAACATTTATTTTCTTCTACAGTTTAACTACAAGATATTTTACGTATAAACATATTAATGCTGGATGCATACTTCAAGGGTTTAGGTTTTCGTTTCCAACGCCTTTGAATACATCTTGGAATTTTCGCTTATTGATCCTTAGTATCAGGATCCCATTTTTTGTAAAACTTTGGGAGCACTCCGGACTTCCTAGAAATATTATTTTGAATTTCTCTGGCTATAGCCACAATGAGCAACTATGTACTTGTCCCAAGATATTGCACGATTAAAGAAACGCGCGCTGCAAGAATATTTTGCACAGAGATTGCACAAGTAACAAGATTCACCAAGACATGAGGCGTTAGTGTTTGTAATTGTAAGGAATTCGTGCGTGCATGTCCTCAAAGTTTCGCTAAATTTTCAAAAGCGACGAGGGCAATTCGGGAACTTTGAAAACACAAGTGAAATTAGACTTTAATTTCACTACCCCATGCAATTATTTGTTCATAGCGAAGAGGACAATTCCTGATACAAGAAATATTGCCCCCGTTGTTAACCAATTAGTGCAAAGTAAATTTTACCATCTTCCGTCGCTTTAAAAACTAAAACATGCTAATTACACTTGGTCAGCGACCAAAACCTTAACAGTAATTCATTAAAAGTGTTTATCCATGTTGTTTTGAATCACATTTTTTTGAAGTTCAGCCAATCTAGAAATGTTGTCAGCATTAAACCATTGTTTGTACAACCCATAACAGTCGATCATACAGTTTGTACACTATTCACAAGGTTCGGCGTTTGGCCCACAGTGGAGAGATAAAACTTCCTTAGCCAGCCAATTTTGAAGCAGAATGGTTTTTCGTTTCTGTCATTAAAGCGTTTAATTTTAATCCAGTGCTGAACAAGATGCACTACTAATATTCATACAAATACACCGAACATTTCTACCACCTCACGCGGGTCACACGTTGAAACAAACCGGCAACATTACGTTAACAAACATAAAACTGAACTCGAACGAGTTATACGCGTTTCTCGAAATAAAAAAAACCGTTGGAAGCGAAACGTCTCATCTTTATGCTGTTGTCAATTAACTTGTGCAATAAATACCCAGAATACTGCAACACTACATTAATACGAGTTGCAAAAGCTGTAACGAAATATGGTGCAGAGCCAAATGCAGAAGCCTCCCGAAAACTAATCATACATTCAACTTACCGGAGTGTTCACTTTAAGCCTACAGTATGTCCCAACTTACGAGTGGACTGGAAACGGTGAATGAGGATTGATAGTGAAAGGATTTGCTTTTATAGCTAAAACACGGATAATATTAGCATACCAGTCATGCCGCTAGTTTTGAAGGTTTGCAAATGAGAAGTGTGATAATTTGACAATGTCATTCGTGGCTGTGTGTTCGCGATAAATACAGAAAGACAACTGACAACAGAGGTGACAACAATTAAACAAACAATATTCAAAAAGAAAACAACAACATTCTTTTAAATGCAAGCATCAGATTTGACGACAATTCCCATTGAAAAAACCTAATATCTCTAATTTCGTGATCGTTCACTCTATTAATGTTACTCTATTATGTACTCACCAGAATGATAATTATATTATCACATCTTGTTACCGAGAGCTGCCGAGCTGTGATCTAATTTGAGGTAGCAACGAAATCGACACGGTAAACAGTGCTAGCTCAAGTGAGAAAAAAGAACTGATGACAAAACACAAATGAAACTTTAAAAACCGGGTGCTGCTAGCACTATATTCGTGTTTGTTCTGCGGAATTTGACGTGAAAAATTTTACGGTTTGGTATTGATAATTAATAATGTAATTAGCATCTTGGTGGCGTTCACTGTTTTTAGTTGCAAAGTGCAAAATAGAATAACATAATAGAGAATGAGCGCTCACGGAAATTAAAAATGTTAGGTTCTTTTTTATGTCGTCAACCCCCACGCTTGCACAGTAATCAGTATTGTCATTTTCTTTATTTACCACTTTTTTTGGCCATTTATGTCCTCATTTGTTTCACTGTTTTTCGCAGTGAGTGGAACGCATCGCGGGCACAGAGCCACGAATGATAACGTCAAGTTATCACACTTCTCATCCAGTGGTGATATTTCCAGTGAAAACTCTAAAAACCAACAGAATGACTGGTATGCAGTTATTGTTTGTGTTTCAACTATAAAAGTCAAACTTATCAGAACCAATCCTCATTCATACACTGTCTCCCGTCCACTGGTAAGCTACGACATATATACTGCTGGCTCCAACTGAACACGCGGTAAGTTGAATGTACATAAATGCTGTCGGGAGTTTTCTGCACAGGGCTCTGCACACTTATGTTAATTGTATTAAGTTAACGTTGCAGTGTTCTGGGTATTTGTTGCGCAAATCAGTTGATAATTTATATCGCTTCGAACCGTTTTAGATTTCGAGAAACACGATTAACTCGTTCGAGTTCACTTTCACGTTTCGTGAGCGCAATGTTGGCGGCTTGTTTCATCATTTGACAATCGTGAGGCAGTAGAACTGAATATCCAGTGTGCAATTTGTGTGTTTTGTTTACCACTGGATAAAAGATATCTGCTACAGCTTTCACGAAAAACAGTTCTGGCTTTAACATTTGTCATGCAAGCCAGTTTTATATAGCTCCACTGTGCATGGGCCAAACGCGAACTGTTGTGCCTTGTATTGCACTTTCTAAGCGAAGATTAACTGCAGACAAAATTTGTTGATTTGCTAAACTTCGAAAACGTATTTCAAATCAACTCCTAATGAACACTTTCATTAAATTTATCGTTCAGGTTCTGGCATATCTTGATGAAGAAGTGGCGTATTTATTGTAAAATGTCTAGAGTCTAGTGCATTTGCTTCCCCGTGTTTTTTCGGCGTGTCCGTTTTCACCAAAATTCACTGTATAATTCTTTCAACGATCATTTCGTTTCAAAAGAGCATGCGTACACCAGTACATAATTGTTCGTTCTTAAATTTAAATAAAGCATGTCTAGTTCATTGAAAGACATGTGAGTATAATCTCGGTTCAAGTATGTGCCAAAACGACATTCATTCTTGCCCGATGCCCGACTCTTTTTTAAATTGTGTTTATGACATTTTTTTTACCTTTTTCTCGGTTGGAAGAATCGACCCAGTCAACATGGAATCCCTGTTGCATGTTCTGTTGATCTCGAGTGCATTAGTTTTAACACAAGGTATGGAGCTTTATACACTATTTTTATGTACATATATACGTTTATTGTGTTTCGAAGATTTCTATAGACCACTTTCATAAATGGCGACTATTTTAATATTCTCTTGTTTTTATTTAAATCAGCCTCACTAACCTCGTTCAGGTTAATGTATTATTTTGATTTTTTGACTTGAGAACGAGGCTAGTGAGGCTAATTCAAATAAAAACAAGAGAATACTAAAATAGCCGCCATTTATGAAAGTGGTCTATGTTCTGATAGTTGGTGTCTTTACTCGATTTGTTAAAATATTTCGTATATTTTTACATGAGAAGATATCAAATTACCTTGGTTACCAATATACCGTTGAACCCTTAACTTGTTCATCTGTTGTTGCAGAAAATAAATCCCAAAATTTTCGTCCGCATAAATTCCGAGTTTTTCGAAAATATGCGAACACTTCCACTTATTTCCAAAAAACTCTGTTGAAAAAATCCAAACTCTAAATACCATTTGGAAAGTTTCCGAAAGTTTTCGCAGATCTTCATAAAACTTTAAAACTATGTGCTAGCGTTCTGAATTTATTTTTTCGACTGTTTCTGAAGGTTCCGAAAAAATAGATCGAAGAATTTCCGCTAATTTTGACTAAGGAAACAATAGTAACGATGGTGTGTAGCAGTGGTAGTAACTCGTTATGTTAACACTAATACTAATAATGACGATAGTTATAATAATAATATCATAGGTGACAAATTACTCCTTAATTTTGGCTCGAAATTTCAGCGTTAATTCATAATTTCACATGTGAAATTACAGTGTAAAAAATCCACCGGCGAATTTGAGCGTAATTTGTCACCCATGATATTAAAAGGTAACCAAATGGCAGACTCGTGAAATTAGAAAATAATTTCATTTGCGTTTTGTCAAAAAACGCGCGTGAAAGTATTTCCTAATTTCACTCGTCACCATTTGATTACCCATACTAGTAATAGTAATAAAAATAGTAAAAGTAATAACAATAACAATATCTATTATGACAATTATTTATTTTTCTTACCTCGTATAAATAAAAACCTAGAAATGTACTTCGTGTATTTCATAAGTGCTCGATTTCGAAAACGTTTTACACTTTGTGTACCTTTGTGCAGGATTTGAGATGAAATATGGACAATTGAAGTTTGAAACTTCTGGAGAATTCGGCTGCACCACCACAACTCTCACAACTCCCTTCTCCTCGAGTGGAGTCAAAGTACAAGTAGCTATGTACAATTACCTCGATGACGTCAAGCCTACCTACGAAGCCGGGGTGGCCTGGGTCGAGGATGTATCAGCAGGAAAATTCACGGCGTGTGTTCGCATTTCCGGTCCTTGCTGTCCCAGTAGCTCTTCTGGTAAGCGTGCAGTGGGGATACCATACGTGGCATACACGGGAAGCCCTAGTCGTGGACTTGATGGTTCTGTCAATGTTCCTCTGTGGACGACTGGGACAAAGTGCGTCACTGTGCCTCTCTCCGAAATGGTAAGCATAAAATAAAAAGGAAAGTTTAAAGACTAGCTATTCTTTTGAGTGGAGACGTGCAAGAAAACGCGGCGAGTATAACAACCTGACGACAAAGAACCTAAAATATGAGTTTTGAAATATATATTTAAAACTGGGCACACAGATTGCCCTTGCTCTTACAATATGAGAAGGAATTTGCACTTGGTAGACGAATCTTGTGCTGTCTGAACAAGCGTGTTCAACTGGAGAAAGCTATGCACAAGTCGCACAAATTGCGCGCATCCACGCACCCACGCACTGGTGAGACGCGGTCACGACTTTTGAGCTGTGTTCTCGCGCGCATCCCACGCTGATTTGAAGATGCGGGACCACTATAGCGCAGTGTACACATCGCCATTTATAACAGGCTCGAGGAATGGTGAAATACATAACGTCGTCTGAATTAGCCCAACACAACAAAACTTTTATTGTTTTTGCAGACTTTCACCGCGGCTCCTTTTGTGTATGCAACCGCTGTCCACTCCATAACGCAGAATAGGTTTGATGCGGCCAGTCTCTGGATTGAAGCTATCGGCTTGGTCTCCTTCAAACTTTGCCTCCGTGAACTGAAGAATTTTGATGGCGTCCACAAGAGCATCAAAGTGGTCAGTATAAATCAAAAGTATTTTGTGATCTTCCATTAAACAGAACTCGTAAAATTGTTTTTATAAAAAGCTCCAAGTTTAGTTTTGACAAAATTCCACCTTTAGTGATTAACAGAAGAAAGACTGGTTACTTGAATAGAGATTTTTATAAAGTTCACTTTGTACAAAATCGCCTCGGTTATCTGATTTATTGCTACATATACAATATACTGCATATACAACTGTTTTGAGTTTTGCTCTTCTATACTATGGTTCTTATCAATGCAGATTCCTAAAAAGTGTTACAGTGAAACAAAACTTGACATACAACAGTTTTGTTTTGGAAACGAACAAGTCTACATTTTCAACTTCGCCCATTTTGTCGCAACCACAAAACATTCTTTTGAAAAAGGGCGGGAAAAAAGTGAGAACAGTAGTTCGCTCCAAAAAAGCTGTTGTATAGATTTTGTAAAATATTGTGAAAGTAACGAAAACCCACGTTTGCAATTACGAAATGTCGCAATTTGCGACAAGATATATTTTGCACCGTTAAAACGATATTTGTGACATAAAATATCGAGCAGCATAAACTAGTCCTGCTGTAAGATGTTTAGGTACATGCTCTATTTTTCTCGTCGCACAGAACTGGATGGCATTGCAAGACATTCCCAGCGAGATGGCAGACATCATGCCCATTCAAGACAAACTGGTGATGCCTAACAGTGCGTTACTCGGGCCGGAAACACATTACAGTTTCTGCAAGGTACAAATATTGCACAAGGAAAGTGGGAATGGCATTGTTCTATTGTGTTCGTTCAAAACGACATTTCGCTTCATTGCACTACATGTAGGACGATAGTCCAGTTCTGGCCCCGTTTTTTCTTCGCTTCGCTCCGAAGAGCAAGAAAAAACAGGGCCAGAACTGGACTAGTGGGACGGTGGGGAGGCATGTTATATTTGCTCGAGACATCATTTCGCTGCCAGAAATGCGCTACAGTTGTTGAATGACACAAATGTTGCATTGCAACAGAATGGCGCCAGAACAGTCGAACAGTTTCCATCTGAGCAGATCAAATTTCTGTCCAAGCTTTTTCTTAAACATGCAATCGTGTGGGGTGGGTTGGGAGGTGTCCATTGTCAAGAAAAACTTCAGTTGGTGCAAAATTGAACGCTTTAATATTCGTTTCGAACTTGCCTCGGCAAGTTTGCTATTCTGAGTTCACCATTGCGAACAGAAACACGAAAATGCTACGTCTACAAAGAAATACCTTTTTCTTAAAATGCACAATTCGAGTTGGAATCTTGGGTCTCTGAGCTGGAGAAGCGAATATTGACAAGTTCTTGAAATTATTGTTATTTTTACGATATTTAAAAGCTGTCAAACCTGGCCTGTGAAACAAGTGTCTGGAAACTTGTAAACTGTTTGTAATTTAAAATTTTATTGAATTAATTGCAAATAACAAGAACACCAATAACCGGGCATCACTTCAAAACGATGTATGCTGCAATTAGATAGATTTCTAAGTGTAGCTTGTGTTCTGTGTCAGTTCAAGCTGCACATGCAGAATATAAATTACTGACACTAATTTCGATGTCGTTGCAGTTCGTAAACTTCAGCTCGCCGTTCTACGCAGCTCCACACGTCATCACCAGTGCAAGTCACGTGACCGATCCTCTCAACGTTCTTTCCTTGAAGCCAGAACACAACGCCATCACGGAATGGGTCGAGGTAAGGCGTGTCTACTAAACTGTTGTATTTGTGGCATTTCTTTTTATTTGCCTGTAAAACGCGTCAAGACAACTTTCCCCCTCCACGGTAAAACTTGACGAGTTTGAAACTTAATTCTTGTTGTGGTGCACTTACAAAGCTTGAATATCTCGACAGAAAAAAAGAGAAACTTTCAGATGCTGAAACTATAGCATCGAAATAGTGTTTGAATGGTCCAAACACGATTTTTGGCAAAGTTTCGGGAAATCGTTGATGATTGAGAGCCTAATCAAAAAAAGCTACCGAGCTTTAAAGTCCAACTAATAAACCAATTTCGATATATTAAAATTCGGCCTGAAACAAAAGACACCAACACGAGACTCCGGGGAATAATGCATACAAACTCTATATTATATTCCTCAGAGCCTCGTGTTGATGCCTTTTGTTTCAGGCTGAATTTTGATATATCGAAAATGGTCTATTGGCACACCCCAAAGACTTTCACTTTGAAAAAAAACAAATTGCGAGCTTATCAATTTTTTGGAACTTATAAAATCTCCAGTTCAAAAAAACGTCCGTTATATCAATGTTTTTTATTTTCCCGAAAAGTAAAAGTTGTAAAATAGCTTTGTATAGGGGGAATTTCAGATTTTCAAGGAACGGTTATTGTTATCAAATGTGACACTTCGATTGCCTTGCTTCAAAAGAGTACTCTGCAATCTTGTCAATTTCTTG
This sequence comes from Parazoanthus swiftii, assembly GCA_025403585.1. Classification (NCBI taxonomy): domain Eukaryota; kingdom Metazoa; phylum Cnidaria; class Anthozoa; order Zoantharia; family Parazoanthidae; genus Parazoanthus; species Parazoanthus swiftii. Next base: position 1,562 of record JAOBYE010337763.1, on the reverse strand, counting down.
GAATTGTTATATCTATCATTCAAAAAAACTTTGTTCGAACGAATACTTAGTGCAGTTTTTTCTCCGTTGCACATGTTATCGTTAAAACTCTTCGCTTTCAAGTAATGCATGTTAACAAGTCTGACTAACGCATCTGGTTTTCGAATGAAAAATGTACCATATTTTTTCTCTGTTGCGTTGATAAGGATACTGAACTCTTTCTAAGGTGTAATATCATTCCTCGTTGTTGCACTCCACTGCAGGATATCAGTACAACGAGCTTCCGAGTGTGCATGAAGGATCTCCAGCCTTATGACAAGCACCATGATCCTGTAACCATCAGCTACATGACAATTGGAAGTAAGTGTTCCCATATGTTAGATGTACATCTCCGACAATATCTTCTTCGTGAAATACCGCATTCCTGTTTTGAACAGATTAGTTATAAACAGGCGAAACGGTGCATTCATTTTACTTGGTACAAAACAGGTTTCTATACAAGCTATTTGAAAATTATGCGCCCGGTCTTTTGAAATTTCCTGAATGAAAATGACGTCCAATGGAATGCATACCTTCGTAACATTACCGAAACGAGTTTGGAAGAAGATGGGCAAAAGTCGCTCTAGGGGAAGGGGCGTCATCCTTCTCAATGTTGTTAAAGTCGACTTCGTGATTAGTCGGTTCAGATTCGACTAATGGTTTTGAGAGTCCGAGTTTTCCTACGACTACTTAAAAATTTGGACAAACTAACGGGGGGTAATCTGCTCGTTGTGCCTTTCTTGTAGCGAAACATACCAATTGAAATCTAACAAAGTTTTTCTCGATCCCAGACCTCCATCCGTGCCTGCCTGTTACGTGTAAGTACTTTGCCAAGTGTGTGGCTTACAGCGCTAAGGAAGCTGTCTGCGAGTGTGACGACGATTGTCCAACCTTCGAGAACCCCATGTGCGGCAGCAACGGGAAGACGTACAAGAACAGATGTGCGTACGAGCTGGACTACTGCAGGAACAAGGGAAACTTCACCATCGTGCACATGGGAAGCTGTGTCGTACGTAAGTGGAAACACAATCTGAATGTGATTTATTCTTGGTATGAGCAAGATGAAAGGTTCATAGAAGGCGTAAGGAACAGATTCCACTAAGCTTTTGCATTGACTGGACTTCGGTTTTGTCTGGAAGAGGAGGATCGTTTACCACTCAAAAGACGTTGATACTATACTAAAATCTGATACAAATTCGTATCAAATTATTTACTTGTTACTTTTTTGTACAATGAAATGTTGCAAAACAATTGTTCATTTACTTTTTCGATTGCTTTCTGCGTGCTAGAGGCACCAGTCGCTTCTCTCGGATCTTTATTAATAATCATTTTTTGTTAGGTTGCGTTACTCTTTTTTAGAATAAAGAATCCACGAAAAATGTTTCAGAAGTATACAGTGTACAAGGTAAAATGTTGTTTGTAAAAAAAGTAAAAAGTTTGTCAACATGAATGTCTAATTAAAAATGATTTCTCAGCATACGTTCTTCATCGTGGACGCGTCACTCTGCGTCTGGACACAACCGAAGTGCAGTGCGAACCGGTTA
>JAOBYE010337762.1:0-30330 GCA_025403585.1 Parazoanthus swiftii | reverse complement strand
TAACCCCTACAAAATACCAGATTTTCTTCCGAGTGCGATTTTCGCTCAAAAATACCCTAAAAAATAACAGCTCGCCGAAAATACGACGGTCATACCTACCATCCAAATATAGGGAGTACCCCCCCCCCCCGGGAGAACGTCAATTGCTAACGAAAATTCTCCACGTGAGGTCGTTTAGGGAACCACTTAGCACATTCGATCTGATTGGTTCTTGCTAATTAACGATAATTGCTTTTGAATGATCGTGTGTGGCATGACCAGGTGTCGATACGTAACGGCGCTTGCCGCGTAGTACTTTTAAACAGTCCCCACTTTTTCCTCCCCTTCACCTCTTATTTTTCCGCTCGCCTCAGTTCAGTTTTCGCGCGCCATTTTGGATTCTAAATCCTTCTCTCGACCATCTTTTGGAGGAAAAATAGGGACTACTCGTAGTCTAGTATCGGATGTTGATCAGAATTTTTCAGTTTCAACAATTTTTTAACTTTTCAGTTTTTACAATTTTTGGTTTGAAGCGGAGTTTAATGCGTCAGCTATTTATTTAGCCTAAGGATCTTCTTTACCTTCTTGTGTTTTCCCTCTCGTTCTCTTGTTATAAAACAAATCTGCTAATTTTTCGCCAGGTTTCAATGTCATTTATGATGTCATACAGCCAATCACATATGTCGAACTAATTTGATCCTTTGATTCTGTGGGTCTTTGGCTACAACTACAGGAAAATGTAAATGTTACTGACTTTAAATCAAGTAGCATTTAAGGCGCACTCTTTTTTTTTATTAAGAACCGGTAACATTTTGATCAGGCCTAATGTTCTTATTTTTCCCGGCAATTTCAGCCTCAAAATGTTCTTATTTTGTTCTTAACTGCTATGTTTTCTGCAGGGGGTTAAACTCGCCTAATATTCGGTAAGGTGCTTTTGTGCACTGTTTTACAAGAAATTTGAAGGTGCCGGTTGCAAGACGAACCTTATTTTGGATGCCATGACTGCGTTATCGGAGAGCTGAGCTGAGCACTGTAGGACTACTGCAGTTCAACTTTGTACGGCTTTGTTTCAGCCTTAGCTTGTTCTTATTTTGTTCTTATTTTTTGCGCAAGCTCAGCCTCAATATTTTGATTAAGTTTTTTCAATTTTAAAAAAAAGTGTACCTCTACCCTAACAGAGTATAGGATTCCAACTTGTCGTGCGCACGCAATTGGTCCTGGAACGAGGTGCGATAGCGTGATATCACATGTAGACATATACAACGTACCTAATTAATGTATGCTGTTGATTGTTCGGTTGCTTTTCCTCTGTATTGACAACGCAACCCCAGATTTTCGACGGCCTTTGGCGAACAGGTGAGATTAGTTGAAGTAAACAAACTTTTTGCTTGCGACATAGACTCATAGACTGTAGCCCCGGAATTTTTTTCCTTCACTGTTCTTGACATACGGCTCACCTGCCATATACTAATATAGTTTGGGCGAATTTTTTCGGTAGGGATGAGAGGGGTGGTTTGCTTGGGGTAGGTCCCAGGGGGTAGGTCACGGTGTTGACAAATATTTTGAAACTGGGAGGAAATTTATTCTTTGGGAACTTAATTTTAATAAACCAAATTGTCTTCGTGGGATTTCATCTTAATACCAAAATATTGTTTTGGTACAAGAAAATACTTCTAGTAATCAATAAAACTAAGTCATTTTTATATTATTTTACATCTTTACTTCAAATGTTTTTATATGTATTTTTGGGCTTTGAAACCAAAGCTTCTATGAATGTCACTGGTATTTGGTGGTGGTGGTGGTGGTGGTGTTTGGGGGGGGGGATTGGCCAAAGCATTGACTCAGGTATTGTACAATTAGAAGTTATAGTGTCTTTCATGGGTGACAGCTAGGTTCGCATAACAAACTGAATCAAATGCATTGATGTATGACCCACCATAGGAGAGAGCCTTCCCCTAGATGTTGACTGCTTTCATTCAGCTTTTTGAGCAAAGCAGCAGATTTAAATGCAGACTTATATTTTAAATGTTCTTAAGAGAAAATCAGACAAATGAACATTACCCAACTGCTGAATTCAGCTGAAATCAAAATTGACGGTTGGGGGTTTACAGAAGTCATGACTTTGGCAATAAAAAATTTACATGAATCAAAAACCTTTGTAAAACAAAAAATGTTTAATAAGTGTTTATAAACTTGACAGCAAAATGTGCACAATTAGAAATATGTGTGAAACTGACCAGCCTCGCTGGTTCAGTCAGGGGCGGGGTCAGGAGAAAGACAGGATAGGCACAACCTCAAATAAGCTAAGGCCTGGGACTGAGATTTAAAAGACTAATTGAGTTTGAAAAACACATTCCTACAAGTTGAGTACCAAGAACAATATATTGATATATAACGAGCATAAGCTATTTAGAAGTTTTTATAACACTTGCACACATTTCAAATTTACCCCAAATCACTGTTAAAAGTTTTGGTAATTAAGATACACTTAAACTTACATGTGTGTGCAGATATTACATAAGTTTTCAAGTGCTCAGTCCATGTGGGGTGTTAACAGCATTTTCATCTGTTTACACTGAATAACTAGCTTAACTTAATTAGTGGGGTTAGTAATAATTAACTGTGTAAGTTGTACATTTCTTTTGGAGGGTACCTTAGGTACCCATGATTTTGGCTGGGGTGCACATGTGCCACCAAAGCTATCAAACCTTGACACCATTTCAGACCAAACTGCAGAAATTGATGCGGCCCTAATTCAGGCAAGGAAAAAACACTCATTACTATAAGTAGGCCCATAAAGACATCATGGTTGCTACTATATAGCTTGTATATTTTGTCCTAAGTATATCCTAAGCTGATGGAATTGAGACTTTGAGAAAACCACAGATTCAACCAATCAATTTTTTCTGGTCAAATATTTATGTTTGGCAATGGAGTACTTAACTAAAGGTGGAAGAAGTATATTGCCCATGGAATTTGTCTCTTACAAATGTTTTGCTGTTTACAATGGATTATTTTTACATGGTAATTTACTTGTCCATATTGGTTTGTACATAATTAGAGCATTGTTTTAGTTTTTCTGTACAGAGAAGGATCACAAAAATTATATATTAACTTGTAAGAGTAACTTAATTTATTTGTATTTTATATTTGTTTGTTGTGTTTGATTTTAATATTTGTACTTAGTTTTTCTACACAGGCCTCCATTTATGACAGTCTTAGCTGAGTTGGAACAGCCTGTATGAATATAGCTCCCTAATGAATGAATGAATGAATGAATGAATAAATAAATAAATAAATAAATAAATAAATAAATAAATAAATAAATAAATATAAATAAATAAATATAAATAAATAAATAAATAAGTAAATAAATTAATAAATAAAGATAAAAACAGTTGTAAATCTGAAATAATAGGGTACTTCTGTTTAAATTGAGCTATTAGACAATGAATATTCACAATAATTCCTAGTATACCAGAGTGGTAAACCAAGATGGCAGCTGAAAATATAATCTACAAATTAAGTTGGGTTTTAAAAAGCATTTTGGATATCACTTAGTTTTATCAAAATTCAATTTGGCTCGTTCTCAAAAGGCCGCGAGACATTGCAGATCACACTTATAGTCTATAATATGAGTGTATTGCTTGTTCTCAAAAGGCCGCAAATAAAACGCCATTAAAACTATCGCAGACTGCGTGTATTTCTATGATGTGAGTATTGCTCCTTTTCCAAAGGCTGCGAATAAAACCGTTGCGGTGTCAGAACGTGGTCAATACTTTCAAAAACCGCATAAAGTGTGCGATCAATAGAAGTTACGAGCAGCCAAATAGAACGCATTTTCTCCCTTGATACTGCGCAATCATTTTGACATCTCCAAAAAGAAATAAGGGTTTGTTACACTTCAAAACATTTTCTTGAAATCCGCAAAAAGCTCAAGAATGTCCAGCATATGAAAGTGAGTCTAAACTCTAGTTGTCAATAGCAGGCCAAAATTAATGTCCGGTAAAAGTGAATGTTTTAATTTTTCTCAGTTTGATTAAGCAAAAAATGCAGCCTTTAATACTGCGCAAAGAACGCAGTTTTAAGAAGATTTACATCTGCTTACTTCCGTTATGAATACTGACGGACAAATGTCAAAACCCTTGACCGGCCATGTAACCGATACTGTACTCGACGTGTTCGTGAAAATCGTAAGAACTGATTATTTGATAAACGACCTTAAGTACTCTAGTTCGTGTGTGTATTCCATTTTCACTTAATGTCAAGTTTTGTGGCTTCTGGTATATTGAATAAGCTTAACTGACAGAACGTTTTTAACTGGACCAAGACCTTTTTCCATTGGTGTTGTTCCTATTTATTTTATTTAACAAAACTAGTCTTTATTTTTCGCCGGCTTACCATATAAAACTCCCCCAGTATATATAGAGTTATACAGCTTGTTACAAACCAAATAAACATCTGATTGTGACTGTCATTTAATTCATAAAGAACTTTAAAGTGCATGTGCTGTCTATAAAATAAGGCGCCAATTATTCGTGATAGCTCGTATATCTGCTAATATCGGTGTAATTATATACGTTTCATTTTTAAATTTTTGTATGTTGTCAATGTCTGATAAAATGGCTTTTAGCGATATTTTTTTGCAGAAGTTACCGAAGATAGTCAAGTTTTGGTTTGAAAAGACACCCGCTTTCAAAGACGAAAATTGATATGCTGTTGGCATTAATGTTCTTGTGTCAAGTCGATATTTTCAAACTTTGCCTTTACAGCCATATCCTTTTCTTTAAACTAGCCTCCCAGTTTGAAAAAAGGGTTGGTTAAAATGGTGAAGAATTTTGTATTACCATACAGTACCTTAAATTATCATTTTACTTAGCAGACGATCTGAGGTCAGTCGCCTCAGTACGAAAAGGAAAAGAACACTTACATTTTATTGAGTAAGAGATGTCTTTGAGTATTGAGTCGTCTGAAATGTCATTTAATAGACATTTTGTGCGAACATTGCTCCGTGGTTGGTAGTTTTTTATCTACCTTGTTTTCAAAACAAAGTTTTGTGAGATGACGTTTATATAGAGACTTACATAATATTTTCATTCATTACACTTTACAGTGTAGAAAATAACCCATATGTCTTCCTTTTGTTGGACTTTTTGTTTTTATCGAAAATTTTGTGAAGTTTATTCAGGTTTCCTAATTTACCGGATGTATATATATCAACGTACGAAAAGTATGATTTTGAACTTAAATATTCAAACTTAAATAGACGCTTCCTTTGATTTGGGTGGTTACTCCCTATGTGTTGTTTTTTAAGATTTAAAAATCGTTTACAAATTCGGTATATTCAGAAAAGTGAGAACATCAAGAAAGAAAGGCTTTATCCCAAGGATAAAGTAACTCATTCACGTTTCTTATCTTTCCTTTGTCTAATTTGGTAATTTATGCAGGGCCAAGATAGCATCTATTTTTGTTGTTTCCGCACGTGCAGACAATATTTCCATTACAAGACCTTTCACAGCAAGTTTATTGGCGTTAAGTGATTTTTTCAACAAGTACACCACATTAACATTTGGCCGGAAAAGCCTTCCATATTGAGGTAAATTTATTCGATGACGTCCCTCCACATCTGTTTTCGAAAAGGTTGGTAGTCTATTGTTCATTACAGAGTGAACCGCACTTACTAGTTGTCGAAATTAAGTGCGCGCTTGAGCGAAACTAAATTGTTTGTAATGGCCACGTATTTATTGGGTAAATTACGAGAAAGCTCCGAGGAAATCTCTTCGCCGAGGAAAGTTCACGAGAAGTTAAAAAGAAGAAGCACATTTAGAAGTTTAGAGGTTTTCAGAGCATGGGCCAAAGACTCGTTTTTAAATGAAAGCACGATCGAAGCTTTAGTTTCTACTCACGAAGTGGATTGCCTTCCAGCTGTTCTTGCTTTGAAAAAAGAGGATATATCAAAGATAGGTTTGCCAGTTGGCCAACGAAGACTTTTTGAAGATGCGGTGGAAAAATTACATCAAGAATACGAATTTATTCGACCACCAACACCCAAAACAACGATCAGCTTCGACGCCCCGGCTTATAAATTTATGCTCGGCATTGAAGGCGAACAGTCGCCACCCCGAGGCGTATGCGAAGATAGCGACGAGTCTTTACGAGTTAGTCCGAGCGCTGCCGAGAAGTCGAGCCCCCCAAGTTACGTCACACCTTTTGGGGCTGTATTTCAACGTGAAACGGTTTTAGAAAGAGAAGCATTATTGAAACTTGAAGGAAGAAAATATGGTAAGTCGTCTCGACGGTCTAAATTAGCTTTGTTTTGCCCTAAACAATGTGATATTTACCAGGTATAGTTCAAGTGACCTTTCAGCTTTTGTTATCTGAGCGTGATTACTTTCTTCGAATTTCTCACGAAGGAAGAAAACGGTAACAGGAAATATTTTAATTTTGTTTTAAAAAAACAGTTTGCTAATGCAGGATAACGTTCAAATTGAGATTTGCTATTTAGCAAGTACAGGGGTTCAGTCACGCAACTGTCAAACAGCCTCGAAACATCAAGACATAGTAATATTTATTATTATTATGATGATGATGATGATGATGATGATGATGATGATGATGAAAATGATGGCAGTGTGGAACTTGTGGATGCCAGATATTAAAAAAATAACTTTGTCTGGGCGCAAAGGCATGGCTAGTTTCAGTATCTCTATGTAAATGTATATCTAACTAGCTTACAATTAAAATTTAAAATTGGTGTAGTTTAAAATGTTCAAAATTAACTTTAAAAATGTCTCTAACTCTTAATGCGGTACTAATTAACTTTTATGGTGTGGCTTTGATTAATTATTCAACCCAAATCTTGTGTCTCTATATAATAAAATTCCTTGGTTTTTCAAAACTTACATTAAAATCATTTTCATGTCATCCGTATTGCACGCATGTGAATACTGAATACGCTATGAAAACGATAGTGTGGGCACGGATCAATCAATCAGTTTTCGGTGAAGCGAATACGAATACATTTGAAAACGTATTAGTGTAAACGTGCCCTATCTCGATGGACGCACAGGCAAAGCAACGACCATTTCTTCTGGAAAGACATGCGCTGTTCACCAACTTTGTTGTTTTATGTACTGATTGAGACTCGGCTGTTAGTTTTTATTTGTAAACCTTTTACGAAACCACTTCTTTCAGTTAGCGCTTGAGAGTTCCCAAGATACGCTTTCGTACGTTATAATTTGGACGTACGCACGTCTCTAACGCCATACAAAAAGCGCGCAAAAAATTGGCAGCTATGTTCTAGTTAGTGTTATCGGGCAGGCTCCCTGGGCAAACCGCTGACTGCTAGTTACAATCTGTTTTGTTTTTCAGCAGCCCAGTCCTCTCGGCAGTCCTCGGACATGGCTGGTGAAGCGGTACTAGAGAAAGACGAAGTGGATGAATCGTTTTACGGCTGCGCGTGCCAAAGATGGATGTTCGTTACAATCACGATGCCGCTCCTCCTCGTGTTTGCCTTATTTGGAGCGATACTCTGGCTTCTGTTGGTACCCTGTAAGTCTTGTTGTAAGGCCCACCAGTTAAACTTCATAAGCCTTACCACTAACAAAAGAATTATTCCACTTACAACTCTCGCCCCCCACGCACCCTAATATCCCCCTTCGTCATTTACAGATATATTGTACTTTTCAGCAACAATATGCACTTAGTATCGTTAGTATTCGCCTTATTTTAGATTGTTTTTTTTTTATTGCAGTCACATTTTGCTGCCCAAGTTCCTCTTGCATCATGAACTCCTGTGATTTTCTACGTGACTGCGTACTTTCGGCGCCACTCATCGCCTGTCGCTGGGCGGCCGGAAGACGGTGGCGTGGACCATCCCACGACTCCAAGCCCAGCTATGGAGGCACATCTGATGCAGAGCTAGGTGAGAAAAATGAACCAAAGTAATAACACCCATCGAACAGTGGAAAACAAGAAAATCAGCTTTTGTGGCTTTCACTGACCCACTAGATCAGCAGCTGAGTTTCACATACGCGGCCACTTTCGAAGTTGTAACGAGTCCCAGTTACAACGCAGAGTTGAAATTAGGGCAAAGAGGTAGAAATCTCATCTTTGGCCATTACTGGCCACCACAGTTCGATGCGTTCAGTCCAGAGTGAGGTGAGGAGACACTGTGCGCATGAGTAGAAACCTCAGACACAAGCTTCGTTCAAGCTGGGTCAGACGTTATCTGGATTACCGTTGGAAAGCTTGTGTATAGCCTCCGATTTGAACGAACCTTGAAAATTTCTTCCATTCCAACAATATGCACAGATAAAGTAATTATAAAACAACTTCAATGTGTCATTGATACTGGTTTACAAGAAACAAGAAACTGTTTTCAGGGTTATGTCGGTTTAGTTCCAGTGGAAGTGCTCCCCTGGCAGCGTAACAATAATGCCCTTGTGGCCTTCGCGCTCTGTCGAAGTGGTAGAGCGACCTTCAAAATCTAAGACGGCGGTCACTTTTACTGACTCAGTCAGCACCCAATCCGTTCAAAATTATCCGCTTATATACGACTGTAATTATCGCTACATTACGGCAATCATACGGCTGTGATGTAAGCTATACGATCGACATCAACGTTGAACCGACGGCGACAACAAAGTCTAATCCCATATTAAGAGTAGGTTATATTATTATTAGTTGAGTCACATAAATCAAAGGTTGTTTGGTTAATTGGGCAAGCAGTGGCCGAGCGGGAGCTAGGTGGTAAAATTTTAACGAAGTTCACAAGCTATTTTTTTGAACGGATCGGGTGAACTCTGCGGCTTCGACCGACGGTCGCAAGGAAAAATATGTTCCTCACCGTCCAAAGTTCCACGCGCGCAAAAATTACTCGCTCAGCGGGCTTTATCTCGATATTAGAACTCACGACTGATGTCACCCAGTTTGACCAACGTAAGACTGGGTTCGCCAGCGGTGAAGGCGATAAATCTCCGCCAAAATAATGCTACATTGCACTCTTCTACTCATACATTGGAAAATATGCTTTAGTTATGGGAGTTAAATTAAACATACCTGACGTTGTAACCAGACGTCGAGCACGTTAATAACGTGAGTTCACCTCCCATAATTGAAGTAAATTTCGTAGAGTATGAGAGTAAGTATGTACACAATAACAAATAAATTTCAAAAAGCCGCCCGATTTACAAAGATCTGCTGCAAAGCGGCAGGCTTTCGAGTCGAGCAATATTTCAGTCAGGACAGTTTATACTGCGTTTCATTAAAGATAACGCGTGAATTCCGCTTTAGAAAATTTAACCTCCCAGGCGCCAAAAACGGAACTCGTGCTGCCTGTGAAACAGACTCGCAAAGGGTGGGAGAATAATGATTTAAAGTCAATAACTGTTAGTGGCGCGCGCGAAGTCTGATCATGAGCACGAGACTGACCGAACAAGCGCCAAGAAAACACGCCTAGAACAGAGCGTCTGTCGTCAGTCATTTGTTTGATCTTTCCACCCACTTTGTCTTGATTGACATTTCTAACAATTAGCTCCCGGTCACGTTAAGTATATTATATTTTTTTTCTCCCCGGCATCTTTTTAGTGTGCGCCCTTTTTATGTCGGATTGACCGCGCGCTTGAAACCCTTGGCGGAGTGATTCTGTCTCACAGGCTTATATTTGTGTTACTGAAAGTGGTGGGCTCTGGAAGCGAAAACGCACCAAAGCTAGATTAGTCTGTAGTACCTGCTATGTTTGGGTTACTCGAGCCACCACTGATCAGTACCACATCCTGCAAGTGTACTAGGACCGTACGTCCGGGAGGTAACGGCGCGGCGCTTCAGTCGCGTGGACCTGCCCCACAGTTCTGAAAATTTGATTCCGTACAGCTACGGGCTATTTTATTGTTCGTTCATTTCAAGAAGGTAGACTGACTGACGGCATATTGATAATCTTTATGTCTTGTACCAGGGGCACTCATGGTTATTTGTCAATTACGGTCATCTATGTTGAGGGTTAGGTCTGTTTTGGATAAGATGAAATAAGAGTATGCGGTATCTATCTATCCATCCATCCACCCGTCCCTCCCTCCATCTATCTATATTTGTATATTCGATAAAACTTTGGCGGTTGATTGCGGATTGAGTAGCTGGTGCAGTGGCAGTGCACGATGGTTCCGGTGCAAGACTCGTCGTTCTTACGACTCTACCTCGGTGTTAAGCCTAGTTCACATATGCCGCAGGCATGCCTCCGACAAGGTCGCCGTTGCTACCAGCGATACCCTCCGGCATATGTAAACGTCTGTCGCAGTTGCAGACATGCCGCCGACATAGCAGGATGCCCCTATTGAGCTCAACTTTCCTGGTCTGTCGGCGACAGTATTTGGGACAACCTCCAACTTCGGCGGCATGTCTTCCAAAGACGTTCACATTTGCCGGAGAGCATCGCAGGTAGCAACGGCGACCTTGATGGAGGCACATCGCAGGCATGTCTGCTGTATATGGAACTAGGCTTAAAAAGCCCACGACCAAAGTCACCCAGTCTGTCTAACGTCTGGTGAAGGGAGACAATCGCCCTCACAAAATTGATTAGTTGCACTTTTCTTCCCATATACTGGAAAACTTGCTTTAGTTATGGGAGTTAAATTAAACAGTTCTGTACAATATACCTGACGTCAACCACGTTGGTGACATCAGTTCACCTCCCATAACTGAAGTAGATTTTGTTGAGTATGAGTGGAAGTATGCACAATATGGCCGATTCTCGGAGACAGAAGGAGCCATTGCTGACACTGCGACTTCATTCGTGTATCTCTTAAAGGGAACTCTTTGACGTCAGTTGCGAGGTTCTTACACATGGGGAGTCAGGATGGCCGAGTGGTTGGCGCTCGTGCTTCCCACTGTGGAACCGGGATCGAGACCCGGGCTTCGCATGTGGGCTGAGATTTGTCGATCTCCTTCTGACTCCGAGGGTTTTTCTCCGGGTTCTCCGGTTCCCCCCTCCAGAAAATCGACTTTCACGCGAAGATTGTGCCGTCGAGCGATTAAACATAAGCAACTGGCTTGGGAGAATGGGCAACCACTCCCAGCGCAACGACGTTAAACAAAGTTTAGTGATTTTTTAGTGAAGTTTAGTGATCAAGGAAAATCAAGTCTTGCATTTCCATGTTCTTTTATCTTTTATGTTTTCTTGAAATAAATTTACCGATACTAGTAAGCGAAATGCCAGCTCCGGTTGCCGTCCGTGACGTCACGAACGTCAGGGGCATAAACGAGACACTACCAAATTACTTCCGCCATCTTGGCATTAAAGGGAGGCTACCACCACTGGTTTGTATATATTTGCACCATGTTTCATAATGAGCAGTGAAGTGCCCGGCCAGCCTCATTTTCAATCCAAGATTGAAAGCACCAGAGTCATCCAGAATTACCTCACATAATGACTCAATAATTTTTTTCTTCTCTTTTATAAGTACAATTGTAAGCTTTTTTACATGTTAGAAATATCTCGATAAGTTAACCAATACGGTCAAACAGTGTTTAAAGGCGTTTTTACATAGTAAGGTGGTACCTCATTTAATCAGGAGACATTTTAATCTGTAGTAACGACTTTAGTGAATATCTACTCTCTTTACACGCTTCGGGTATTCAGTATTAGCGGAGGTCGTTGTATTATGAATCAATAAGTCAAACAAAAATTTCAACCTTTTCAGCAGAACTATTTCGACATAATTATGACCCGAGTTTGGTTAAAACTCATTTACTGGACATCGGAAAGTTACTTATGCAGCAACAACGCCCCATCACTAATCCTCGCCAAGGCTCTAATCAGTCGAAGATTTCTCTCAGCAATGTCAAGACCGTAACTTTAAAGCAATCTTTCTACATAGAGCAGAAATCTACTAAGTTCACCATAAAAAGACGAATAAATCCCGCACTACGATCACTGTAGCTGCAAAAACTAGTTTCAGAAAACAGCTACAATTGCCCAATTATATAAAAAAAATATTTTTGGTATTTTTTGGTGCACACTATTCATAAGTGCCGAAAATTCAATATTATCATGAAACTAATCTAAAACAAAGAATTATTTAGTGTTACCGAAGAAGACAATCTATTTCGTTGAGAAATGACACCCACCTAATTCAGGAAAAAAGCTAAATATTTAATTTTCTTAGTACAAGAAACACATGTACACATACTTTGTTTATATATCTCGTTACAGAACAGTAAAGAAAACAAAGTGTGTGCTACAAGTCTTCTTTCTGAGAAACTCATATGATATGGCATTTCCCCAGCTTAAAATATTATGATCCACTTCAAATTCGCGATTTCTGTAGTACTGAAAGATGCCACGTAAAATACGTGACAATTTCAAATTTGATCCAAAATACATGTTGATAATGCAACTGTGAATCAGGCCAGTCGGATTGGGCCAGAAAAAGTGCCAGACTGGCAAATTTTTCTCACCTTAATGGAAAAAGAACACATTGTATTCGCGAATGTGTGTCAATTGGATTTTATTCTGATTTCAACATGCGAACACTGATTCGCCTTCACTGTTACGTCGCAGTTTATTTACATTTCCGAAACTTTTATCACTGATTAGCAAAATACACTTTCTGCCCTTTAACTTTTTCCGTTTTCTTTCACGGAATATCTATATATTTTTAATATATGTTGAGGTGTTTAGAAAAGGAAAAGATGGTTGTAAAGGAATCCGACTTTGAATGTCGCATGCAACGGTTCTCCCGTCCAAACGCTAACGTTTTTTGTTTGAAATCAAAACTTTTCGAAAAAAGTACATGTATCTGCGCGAACAGTACCAGACGTTTTCGAAAAGTTCCGCTTTGCTTTCCACGCATACAAGTACACTCTCTTTCCCACCCCCTTTTATAAGAACTTTTATGAGAAAGCCGAGGATAAAAATACCAAAATTGAGAACACATTAAACATACCTCAAAATGAGATTAAGAATGGAACATTAAAGCCTGCTTCACACTAGCGACGCAATCGCAAGCAGCAAAAATTGATTCACACTAGAAAAATTTGGAAGTAATCACAATTGCAAGCACAAGAAAAAACAAAAATTTCCTTTTTCTTGCGATTGCCTCGCTAGTGTGAAACGGGCTATACTTCTATAAATTTTGTAAGTGAATTGGAGAAGTGCTGCTAAAAATCGCGATAGAGCAGAGCTGATTTGGGTCAACAAGCGATAGCACAGTATTTGGGGAAATATATGAGCCGACTTAGATGTTAGGAACAGCTTCTACCTGAACGGTTACAGTGTAGATATATACAGACACAATTGAAAGAAAAACATTCATAAGGTGATGATACACAGTATGACTTTTAACACAACATTGCTGCGCGAAAAATCGATATAGTATAACAGGGTACAGATAACTCCAACAAAAGCCTAACAGCAATGTTGCGAGTTTTTGGACACCAATCCAGGGCTCGAAATAATTTCCGAAGAGTTTCCGGACACGAAGACCGGCCAAGTTCATTTTAGCATGGTCACGTACCGTTTCTGACCGGTCAAACTTACAAGATAAATAACTCTTTAAACAGGGGCCCGTGAACCAAAAAAGTCGTTGCTTAGAGCTTCTAGCACCTTAAAGCGGAGAATTTGAACAGCGACGCTTGTACGCAGGAAATGGTATGACATGATTCATAGCAGCACTGTCTGGAAGAAGGTTGGAAGCATGGAAATTTTAATATATAATTTATTTCATTTTCAATACGATCGAATGTAACCGGACAACATGACCGGCAAAACGAAAGGTTGACCGGTCAAACCTCCAATCAGTCCGGACAATGTCCGTTGACCGGCCGCCTTTTTATTTCGAGCCCTGCGATCCAACTCCCAACGTATGTATTAGCGCCAAAAATCGTGACAGGGCGCCTTGTTCAACGATCTCAATTTTGAATGCAAAAATGTTGCGCGAAGAGTCGTCTTCCGTGTAACATCACCTTAAGAACATTTGGAACTGGGACCTTGAGTTTTTCCAAAGACCGTTCAGGATCAACCCCCCCAAAAAAACGTTCCTATAAAAAAAGGGTGTAGAAGAAAACGGCGTTTTCTGAAATTCCCTTTTCCGTTAAATGGACACGCGATCTGCATTGTTATCAGTAGTCAAAGAAGCAAACTGTCAAGTTTCGTTTTGGCCGAAAACAGTCCTAGTTGCGCGCAGACGGGTTCTGGTTGACTACAGATGTGGCGGCTTAGAGGTTTGTACCAGATTTATTGACCTCAACTGCCACGAAAACCTTAAAAAAGCAACAAAAGCATTCACGACAAGGTGTCAGGTAAGGTCAAAATGTAAATTTCCTATTGTTGGCATGAACTGAAAACTAAATAAATTTCCTCGTTTTACGGTGCAATAATGAGAAACCTGGGAAGTGATGAACAATCCTATCATACCGGACCTGGCTCCAGGTTTTTTTAGAAATACCATTAGATCCTCTGGGGACAGCTGTATCATACGGACCCACTTGCTATCTACAGCAGGTCGGAGAAGATATTTCCTCACGTTAACTTGTAAAAAATATTAGCTGCTATTTCATTTTCATCTGTCAGGTGCAAATATTTTATCTGAAGATTTCATAGTTTCACAAAAACTTCTCCCTAAAGCAGTACCCATAAACACTTTCAGCCCCGAATGTGATGGATTGCCAAGTTCTCCTAAACTTTATCAATACTATCCTTTTAAACAATTTGTGAGAATGTTGCTTTTCACCTGATACTGATCAATGGTGACAACGGGTTGGGGGCAAAAGGGTTGAATGGATACAAGTGATGAAACACTGCAAGTGTTCACAAAAGACACTTTTTCTTTAACCCTACCTCCAAGTTATAAATTTATGATCATTACTTAGTTGATAATCACCTATAAATTAGGTTAAAATGTCTGTACATTTAATTAACAACTGCATTTTTCCTGATTGGCTTGTTGGTCCGTGTGAAGCGCATTCATCTGCCGGCCTGCTGCAGGCTTGTGCTGTACTCCAGACTCTGCTGCATTCAGGTCGAGACTAGAAACAAACACAAACAAGTCTGTTGTGCAGCACACATATTCAACCTTTTTATTATAGACCACTTTTATAATATGCCTCATTGGCCATGAACAAAAACATCGAGTCGAGGCCAGCAGGGCCAAAGTACAGCAAATGTATGAGAACTAGAAGCTTTACCTCGACTTGAAGTTATTGTTCATAGTCACTGGAGCAAATTATGATAGTACCGGTAGTGTATAAGAAAGTTCATAAACATTACAAATCTAAATTTCAACTTGCATCATCTTATAATTTAGAAAATCTGTGATCTAAATAGATAAACAATAATCTGAATACATTTCACAAACTGACGTATTATCTACATTGTCAGCTGTGGCCATGAAATAGCAATACTTAAGGTCAGGAATGCTTTGGGTTGTAATCATTTTGACAAGTATTTAATCCCTAAGTTTTTCCTGGGCTTGCCAAATTTGGTCTCTAAAACCAATAAAATTGAGTCTGAAAGAGTCAAACTATAAAGGTGTTGAAATTCTCATCTTTTATCGTTTCGTAGCTGACACATGTAGAGTAGTAGGCATAACGTTTTTAACAAAACAACAATGAAACTGGTTACGAAGTTACTTACCTCCCATCTTGGATGTTTTGGTAAATCTTTTTAGCGGTGTCAAGGAAGGCATCTTCTACATTTTCACCCCTATGATTGGATATCATAAAGATTATTAGGGACCACATTCACCAAACTACAAGCCACAATCAAATGATTTTAAACCTTCAGGAAAAGGACCACAAAATAAACAACATGTAGCGAGATATTGTGTTGCCAACCAAACATTTGCTAGCAGTTTGCTTCTAAAGCATAATTATCATACACACAGGTAAAATTAATGTCCCCCATCTATATCAAAGATCTCCTCTGTCTTAGCAACTAAAGCCTCAAAAAATTAAAGTTTAATAGCAAACAGAATCCTTGTTAATGGGAATTAAACTTAATTCTTACTTACGTCTTCGCACTTGTTTCACAGAACAACAGTCCTACAAGGTAGAAACCAGGATTCAGTCGCAACTCAGTTACTGTAACAATCCATTTAGGGTTTGAAACTATCAGCTCTTTAAATATGATTCTAACTAATAATTAAAACCACGTCTTCTTTAGTTCTAACAGAAAAAAAGGTGCTATAATAGCTTTTGAAAGAAAATTGATGAAACTCTTTAAATTGTAAATACAGTATAATATTTAAATTTAAACAAGAAAATGTTGAAAACTGTAAAATATTAATGCATGTAGACCTTTGAGTTCGAAAGTTAGATTGGTTTACGTCAACTACAAGGGTACAGTTAAGAGCAGGTCTTGTATATCTTGAGGTCAACCTAGTGATAAGCAAACCTACCATTTTCCTCTGCAAACTGTTTGGCCTCTTCATATGTAACGTCCCTTTGTGCATCTAGATCTGACTTGTTTCCAATTAAGAAGATTACCTGGCAAGAATCAGTAAATATGGTGGTTAATATAAATTAGCTTGTATTTTCGTATTAAGATATTGTACATTTTTCCCCAGTGGTTACATGTACAAGATCATTGGTTTTGCCAGTCAGTAAAATCAGTCTTAACTTTATAAAAGGAGAGTAGATTTATAGCTAGCCACAGTACTGCTGGTGCCTACCAAGAGAGTGCACATGTACAATTTATCCTTATTTCTAGGCTTAAAAAACATGGTTCATAAACACTTGAAAAAAGTGATGCTTGTCACAGTCAAACTTCTAGTCTCAATGGTTTTAATACTGCAGGTTTCAAACTTCTAATTTATAAGAGCAAAAATGTAAAATGTAATTCTAATTTCAGGGATTGCGCTAGAAAGTTTTGCTGCGAGTCCCGGGATTCTCCTTGTTTGGGGTCCCAAAGGTTTGTTAAGGGGTCCCATAATAAAGATGGAGCTTTTTCAAGAGCTGGTTTAACATTTGCGTACAAGGGATGCAATCCAATTACAAAATGCATTTTTTGATAAACACTTTGCGTAAAGATGCACAATTTTTGCGTTAACACGATCCCTGAATTTTAACAGGCACTTACCGTGTTGGGGTTGGTTAAATTCCTAGCATCAGTCAACCAACTGCTTAAGTGGTTGTAAGTGCTTCTCCTATTTATGAAAAAGAAATTACACTTTTATTTTGTGGTTAATACCTCAATACTGTCCACACAAACTAAAACTGTTTGGCAAATGACAAGTCTAAAAAGTTACATAAAATTAAACACTATTTCTGTATGGACATTTACAACAAAGGATTTAAACCCAAGCAACCAAAAAATTCTATCTGCTCCAAACGAACCAAAAAACTTTTACTCATTTTGTTACACTTCCATCCTGATGCCATAATTTTTAAAATACATTTTCTATTCATTTAATTTTACTTGACAAGCAAACAAAAGAAGCTACAAAGCGAGTAAAATGAACATTAGCATGTGAGAAACATTGTTTGGTACCTCGTGATGTCATAAACCATTAACGCTCCTGCTGCGCCTCGGTAATAACTCCTTGTAACAGCCCTGCAAACATGATTGACAGCATGCGACCATGTAAGTTATACTGTCTGGTATTTCAAAGCAATGTTCATGAGCTTGAGGCAACAATTAATTTATTTTGATTTAAAGTGATGTTACACAGTAATAAAACCATTGATGCACAAAAATCCAATGTTAGTACATGTACTGATACAGGACAAGTGAACACTCAAATTTCCTTTTCCCAAACAACATGACTACAACATTGTTAGTTTATGAACACCATTCAAAAACTTGCCACATGTTACCACAGTCAAATGCTGTAGCACAAAAAAGGTAACCACTCATTGACAAATAACTTGTTATAAGAACTTTTAAAATGAATACCTACCTAAATCTCTCCTGCCCTGCTGTGTCCCAAATCTGTAGTTTAATTTTCTGGCCTGATACTTCAATAATCCTGGTGCCAAACTCAACACCAATTGTATGTGGGCAATCTGCCATAACTGCATTACAACAAACAAATGAATGTTTTATTGGCGTTTACAATATTGCAGGTCTAGAAGTTATACAGAAATCTTTGTATATGTACAATGTACATAAGGTTTTTCTGTTTCCAATAATATCAATTTTCAAAGTCCTATTTAAAACCAGTCCAGTGAGAATGCTTATTCATGTTGGTAATATGAATGTCCCTGTATATAATTATCTTAGCAGTGCCAATACAGATATTGATACTACAGTGATATGCATAAACCAGTATTAACAAAACATTTACTCAATTGTGTTCAAAGAGTGGGTGAAGCAACCATTTTCACAAAACTGTGTTAATTGATCATTATGACACAAAGCATGTGAATTGTACTGTACACCTCGGCATCTGATATCACAATGATTCTAACATACTGTACCCAGGCTATGCCTATTTCAACAAGAGACTACGCATAGCCAAATTCGGGCCTCGCTGTATATTTGGTTCACTGCAATTTGTACAATATTTGCAAAGGAAATATATTCCAGCTTACATGAAGTAGAACAGATATCCAGTCTCATTTGTTCATGAAAGAAAAATGCCAGCAACTTAGTTATTGGTAGATTGTTAACATCATTTAATATATATTACATATGCTATTTAATGTTTCTGATTATGGCTAAATAAATGATATTTTTGATTTTGAAAAGAAAAGATTGAGATAATTTAATAAATTAAAATCTTATTTACTTCTGTCAGGAGAAAACAGAGAAAACAAAAAGAAAAAAATTAAATGTGTCCACTGGGAATCAAACTCAGGTCTGCTGACTCTAAGTATTGCACCAGACAGAACATTTGGTAACATGGCCTTACATGCAAAAAATGAAAAAATAAAAACTGAGACGAAATAGGTCTTAACCCCACACCTTCTAGGCCAGAGTAAAAATGAACCAGGGAACTTTATCACATGACTAAAATTTACCAAATGATCAGATGCCAAGTTAACCACACTGGTTACTGAACTTGATAATCCACGATTGCACCATGAAATAAGATAACTCACAGTTACCAGTGTTTTTCTTAAGGCCGGTACACCGGTACATTGTACCGACGTTCCCCCGTAGCTGTACCGCCTTTCCCCAGCGATGGCGTCACCAGATGCATAAAATTGCATCATTTTCCAGGACTCTAAATTTCAAAAATGTTCTGGGGAATGCCCCCAGACCCATCTAGAAGCTTGCACCTTCGGCGCTTGATGACTTCCAACCCAGGTGTACCTGCTTTCCCACTTAGTGTACCCTATTTCCCAAGCCTTAAGAAAAACACTGGTTACTGAGATAAGGAAAGATAAGACTTTTAGTAAAATACATGTTATGTTACAATAAAAACTTACACTTCTTTTCTGTAAACTGATGAAGCAAGCATGATTTTCCCACCCCCATGTCTCCTGCAAATAAAAATTCATTATTACTATTTTATTCTGCACTTTTGCATTTATGGTTTATTTGTGTCAATTTTTACCTCTTTTTAAGCCTGATCTGGTAAATGACCTTTACATCTCTAGTAGTTTCATTTCTTGTTTTCTGATTAAAAAGTAACTTAAATGATGGAAAATATCTTAAAAGGATACCATAAAAATGAGAGCTGCTACGGCAAAGTTGGAAACTCCCAGTTTAATCAAATTTAATGCATCTTTGATAAACGAAGCAACAATCTAAACTTTGTAGATGTAACTTGAAAGTCCTTCCCTGTTCCTAGTGTTGTTTATAAAAAGTTGAAAAATTTCTAAAATTTTAAAAAGCCAAATGAACAATCTAGTAACAATCAAAGGGTCAAGGCATTTAGCAACTTTCTTCTGTACAACACTGTGGGTAAATTTAACATTTTGCATCCACTGCTCAAAAATGACTATCTTCAAAGAACAAAACTTGGGAACGCACTTAACACTATTTAAATAACCTAAGTATTGCCAAGTTGTTTTTCAGAATTTTAACAACTTTTGATGGTCTAACTGTTTTTCTAAATCTCAGGTCAACATCTTTCACTGCAGTTCAATGAATCTGCAATCTGTAGTAAGACATCGGAGCACTCCAAGTACTGAATTATATAATGATATTGAGAAATTATATTTCATACATGTATAGGCTTGTGCAGACTCCGAAATACAAGATACATGTATATCAAACCTAACCACAATACAAACAGATCTCCCTGTCCCTCCAACATCTACTCTGGATGTGAAAGTGCTATGGACTGATTTTGGTTGAGTACAAAAACCTCAATGTAGCAACCTTGTTTCAATTGATAAATTACTGAATATATTTATGCTACTAAAACCATGCAACAACAACAAATCTTGATGAGATAACCAGAGAAATTGCATAGTTTGTCATGGATAAAAATATCCCAGTGATACTGGTTACTATGCAGCTCATGTCAAATTTATGCAATCACTTATTTATATGAATTACAAAACTAAATATCAAATTAAAATTTATTATCTTCACTTAAAAACTGAAAAATTGAATGTACCATGGCTAAATCTTGATTAGAAGTAAAACACTCTAGTAAATACGTAAGATGTAAAAAACACCAAAGAATTTTGAAACATTTGAACAAGGCAAATCACACAACCACATCACAATTAGGCTTAAAGGTAACTTAACATAATTGTTACAAAATACTAATCAATGTTATAAACAGGATAAAAACAAGCAGCTAAAATAACAAATTAATATAAAACTATAAAAATGGATGTTGACAATCTTTTCTTTTAAGAATTACATTTCTTAATTTTCTTGTAGTCTTAAGAATAAGAAGAGTCAAATAAGGTTCTCGTCTTGCCACAGATTCCAGACAACACATTGGCCAATTCTTAGTGGGATAAGACCAAACATGACAATAATTCTTCAAAGAAGTTATACATCTAGATGAGGCATGTATTTGTTTGTCAACAATAATGTATCGACAGAACTACAAACATTGCTCAAACAGCCGAATTTTGCAATATTTTGGTGATTCAATTTCACAAATGACGTAAATATGTTGTTATTTTCTCAGACGAAAGTTGCAATTTAACCTTCGATCTAAATCAGACTCATAGATTTATACAACCATCAGTTTGCTAAGATTTGAAAAAGTACATTAGTTAACACCACCAACCGCAACGCCTCAAAACCTCGAAACCTGGCATAATTTCCGTACATCTACTTAAGTTTACTACTGCTTTGTCATGCACGAATTAAACAGCAGTCATTCGCATCCACGATCAGACAAAATCACAAAGACGTTAGAAAATCTCACCTATGATAATATACTTGAATATATATGAATAGTTGTAAGGTCCGGTTGCTGCCATCTTCCGGGGCCTGGTGAAGGCAAAAAAGAGTTTGAAATATTGAGGGATCGTGTTTCCACACAACTAGCACTGATCTGCTGATCTGCAACCGAACTACGAGAAAGGTCACATTAGAACTTAAGCACAGCATCGATTCTCACGCTCTAGCAAAGTAAAATTAACAAATGTTTGACAGACACATGGAAATAATTTTGCAGCTCAATACTTTAAATGTGCACAAGTTCTCAAATCAAACATATACAAGTAGAAACGAGAAGTCTGGAAGCAGGTACCCCATATGAAACCCACCCCCTGACCCTAACAAAAGACAGACCTCGAAACTCAAACAAAATCTCGATTTAAATTGTTCAAACTCAACAGCTAGAGGGTTTGTTCAATATCTGAAATATCTACGGGAGAAATCAAGTCCTGTACCTTTTGTATGTCTAAATCCAACGCGAAAAACCCGGAAGGTAGTTGATAATCAAGCAAATATGGCCGTCTTCTCGTGATTCGAGATCGGAACTTGCATCGCAAGCGTTTCTGGGAAAAAAGAAAAATGTTTACGAAATTTACCGAACAGTTATCGACGAACTGTTTTCTCCGTACGACCCGACGAATTTCTACGATGTCTCACGACTTTGAATCGACCATCATTGATAGCCACTGCGCGGTTACCAATTTATGTTATGAAGCGAGAAAATGGCGCAAGGTTGTCGGGTGTGATTGAATTGCTTATTATCTGAATGAGATCCTCTGAAAAAATGTCGTATTTTTTTGTAGTTGAAAAAATATGACTTCTGTTTGGAAGCGCCTTCAGCGTGTTGGCAAGAATGCCTCCAAGTTCCAGTTCACGGCCTCATACCAGTCGCTGACGGTGGAATGCTCAAGAAAAGCAAAATGGTAGGCTATTTTTCAAAACCATTTGAAACTTGTGTACGAGATCGGTCACCAGTGTTATCCTTGTACTCAGTGATCTGTGGGATCGTAATAATTTGGAACACGTACACAACTGCATAGGAAAATTACAAGATACTATTAAGGTCTAGTCGTGGTACGAAGTCTAGTTATGTGTTGATCAACTAATGAACTGCTCTTGCCGACATCGTTTTTAAAATAGACGTCGAACCAGTGGGTGCTAGATTGTTTTGAATAGTCGTCTAGAAAATAATAATTGAAGCTTGTACCATTGTCTGCAATTGTTTTGTATTTCTTAGCTCAGATTTTTCACAGAACTTCAGTTAGATTCTTATCAGCAGTGATGTACATGTATACTTAGCAAATCGCAGGTCAGAGTTAAGGGTTTGTTTCGATTTCATTTTCAAAATTTACATCCGTGAACTACGGTAAAAACAGTCTGCAAATATTGGCTATCCACATGTACTTGCACACACCTGTAATATTGAAGGGAAGCTAATTCTTTAGTTGATACGAAAGAATGTGGGATTATGTTCTTCGGAAACTACAGCTGTGTTTTTTCCAAGTCGGCCATGAGTACATATCTTTCGAGACTTGTTATTTTTACGGTAAATTACAAATGTCATAGAGTATTCCAAGTTCTAAGTATGTGGCAGTTTTCCAACTTTGGCTTTTCAATAAAGAGCCTGTCAATTGCCAGCGCGTGCCCATACATGTGTCTCGATTGAGAAACAAGACAAGGAAATCTCGACGTGACGGGATGTAAACTATGCAGTTTCCGGTCACCACGCTGTGTGCACATGTGTTCGAGTTGAACTGATACGCTCGATTTGACTCTGTATATTTCAGTTCTTTAAAATTTATGGCGTTTATAAACCTGTATTGAATGTTCAGGTCTGTAGTGCTAGCCTAATTTGGTACTTCAGTTCTGTGAAACATGAAGCATATATTAAATGTATTATGTGTAATGTATACACTTGTAGCAGTGTTAGTATTTTTACAAGTGTCTATATTTTTAAATGGGATTTATTGCCAGTTGATGTTGAAAGTGTGCAGAGGATCATTTGCAATGTTTTGGTTGTTTAAAACACTTCTGTTTGGTAATTTTTATTTGTATTTGATACTATTAGATGGTGTCTTTGTTATTTAAAATATCTGATCTATCTTAAAATTGGGTATCACCAAAATCAGAATGGAATGTTCAGGTTGTCACGTTTCTCTGATGAAGGCTGTAGCAACAGACAAAAATTTAGAATCTTAACGATGCAGTAACTATTTTGAATTAAAAATTTTTGCTTGTGCTTCAAGGTTTTAAACCTCAGTTTTTTATAGATTGTGACCATCACTGATTGCCTACCAAGAATTTAGTAAGATGTTACTAAATAAATTTCCTTTTCACTTTCAGTTGTTTTATGATTACCCTATATATGAGCAGAGATCTCTCATGTTTCTATAAAAGCTAAGATGTCATATTTAACAGTACATTGTACTTATTTTATGGTGACTTCATGATCAGGGACTGCTACAGACTGTTCCTGCCTGTTAATTGCTGCTTGGACCTTTTTCATTTTCTATGTTGATGGACTCTTTTATTTATGTTTTCAACAGGTTTCAGACTTTTATTTAATTTTGAAACTTTCTCTTTCTCAGTTGCAGCTAAGTTGTAATACACTTACCCTACATACATGTATGTGTATGTCAGTTCTATTTTTCAATTGTCAATAAAATTAGCTTCCCTTCAGAATTCTGTGTGAAAAAAAGAGAAAAATTAAATAAATGCAAATAAACTTATAAAGAACCTAAGAAAAACTAAGTCAATGTGTCAATTGATAATGAACATTTGTAAGTTTATTATTGAGAGTAGTGTAAGTGTGATGTAGACCAGCCAGTGATTGATGATGGAGAAAAGTTACTACAGTGCTGGTGTATTGTGTTTTATTTTTGTATTTGTTGCTCCTAACATTAATTAATTTGTCAAGAAGATCAGAAAACCTAAAAATTTAAAATTGTTACACCTGTACCCTAGTAAACTAATGCTGTTTTGCTTTGCTCAAAGATGACGGTAAGTGGTCTAGCAACCTGTGTGTAATGCATATTGTTTAAATTGCCTACTAAGAATTAATTGTTACATGGACACGTATATACTGTAAAGTCATTTTCAAACTACAGTAGAACCTGAATTTAATGCAAAGTTTTCAATATAACAAACAGTTTTCTTTGTACAGCCAACCAGAGTTAAAGAAAAATTTAATGAACAGAATCTCAATATAACCTATACTTGATACAACGAACTAATTTCCCCAGTCCCCTGACACTTTGTTAAATTGAGGTTCCACTCTGTATTGTGTTCACAGGCAACCCAATAAGCTAAGCGTAGTGTGGACAAGAAGGCGAAGGCGGAAAATTACAAAGGTGGGTAGTGCCAAGACTAACCAATATCATCAGCTCAAATAGACAATAACAATAGTGCAGTTTACTGCTTTTGAGGTGCTATGAGATATTTCTGAAGCAGTAATCTATTTGAAATTGAAGTAATTACCACTCCATGCACATCTAGGGTGCATGACAATCCAGAGACTAATATTCAGACTTAGGGCTTTTTTGGGTAGACAAATTCTGAAGTTGAGATTTTTGGGAGATCCCCCTTCCCCCCTCCGCTATCATAAAAATATGTGTTACTGAATGGAGCCCCTGGGATTAAGATAAGTTTAAAAATGAAAAGATTCTATTGATAAAGCTTAGTAATCAGTTGACCAGCAACAGTTCCTTTATAAAGGCAATAGCAGAAACTGATCATCAAAAAACAGTCTCAATAAAGGTTAAAGGCTGTAAACATAATTACTAATATTAATAGCTGTCATTTGGAATGACTAGTATTGGTTGTTCTGTTTTGCTTGCTACAGCCCCAGTCATGGCAACCAGGGATTAGTAACCCATTCAGGGGGGTCATTGTATGGCCCGAACCTGAAGATGTTGACATTACTGTTACACTGTACAAGGTGAGTTCATTAAGTTCTCAAAATAATTGAAAATATTGAAAATTAGATCACTTATAAATATTAACTGCCTACAGATACATTCATGACAAGTATGTTTACATTAATCATTTTTTTGCAGGACCCTCGACCGGAATGTCATTTTGAAGACAAAGAATGGACATTTGTTATTGAAGATGTAAGCACAGTTTGGTTGGCTTATTTGTTTAGGGACTGAGATTACATTCACCCAGGTGCCAATTACAGTAAAGTTTGGCATGTTTGACCAAAATTAAGTTAAAATAGACCAATTAAGAAAAATTGAAATTCAGCCTGAAACAAAAGACATTAACACGAGACTCGTTTTGATGTCTTTTGTTTCAGGCTGAATTTTAATATACATCCAAATTGGCTTATTGCAATCTGTTCACCCAGTTGGCAAAAGTCATTTTTTGTCAAGATTGTTCTGCTTGATCCTTGAAGTGTTTATGTAAGAATTGAGTGAAGTAGCTTCATTCATACAAATTAAGTCCATTGCCTTAGCTTTCACAGGATTGATATGATCATGGTTGAAAATCTGTTGCATTACCTTGAGTCTGTTTCCAGTGACAAAATACAATTTATGAGAGGAATTTTCTTTTGGCCTAACAAATCTATGGGAAGCAGAGGAGAAAGATGGGGAACATCAATTGATGCATTCAGTTAATTAGAGTTTGCCAATGGTTGTACAATGTACCTGGTTTAACATGTCGACTGTATATGCATGCTTTCTTCCTAGGTGTCCAGTGGGCGTCGCAAACCAATTGCAGTGGGGGCAATTAACATGGCTGATTATGCCAGCGTAGAGTTCCGAACATTTAATGTATCTCTTACACTGAAGATCTCATCCAAGAAGGTTGTGTCAGCAACATTAGAACTTCAGTTGTCATGCATTCTCATCAAAGAAGGAAAAGCAACGTTAGTATTGTTAGCAGCTTGATAAATCCTATCAACTTCAGGAAGCTTGAACCCTTTCAGCCCAGGCCATGCTATCAAGATCTACTTTCTCTTTACAATATCAAGTTATTTTTGTTAGGAGAATTAAGGAGTTGATTCCACTCAGCAATTTCTCAAAAACTAATTAGATATATATATTTCTTACAACTTGTTTAGAAGGAAAGTACAGACTATATGATTGTATAGAGGAACACATAATAATTTTGCAGGTTTGGAACTGAAAGGGTTAAAAGCCTTAAGTTTGGTTTTGTCAGTCAGATGATAGTTTGGAACTAGTAATTAGGCAATTTGAAAAGGATGGGAGTTGTTTCAGGACATTTGGAATCCTTGACAGTGGGAAAAAGCTGTTGCCCCTCTTTGACCTGAAACAGTCACTTAGGCCATTTTTGCACCCACCACTTCAGATGAATGCATTTTGGGGCATTTTTTTTCTGTTTGGTCTCAAATTGTTCTAAACTTTGATGGTGAAGTTCTACATCTGAACATTCTGAGCCCAGAAAACAACTTTTGGTTGTTTGAACTTCATTCAAGATTGTCTACTGTTTCTGACCTGGTTTACTACAAAAGTTTATGTTTTCAAAATTTGCCTGCTTTTGGCCCCATATGACTTGAAACAAATGATTACAGTACAAATCTGTACATAAGTGTCAGGGCCATAGCAAGCCTTGGAAAACTGGGGGGGGGGCACTGCTTGAAAGCCAAAGATTTGAATGTTTCAGGGGGGTCCATAGGCATGTGTCCCCAAGAAATAAGTTTGTCTGAAAATGTCTTTCTTGGGTTTACAAAGCCATTTGAAATAAAATTAGTGTCTAAAGTTAGTAAAACTGGGATGGCACAGCCCCCCGGCCTCTCCCCTTGCTATGGCCCTGAGTGTCTTGTAAAACACATTTCAATCTGTGAGATGTACTGAGTCACATGTTCCAAGTGAAAAAAAAAACAAACTACAAACTAAAACAATATCAACTGCCAACAAAGCAGCATGGTAGTAAATAGATCTTCAATTTTAAAGGTAAATGAGGTAAATATATGGTAATGTAATACTAAATACTTCTCTTCTGCCTCTACAGTGATGCCGACATGCAGAGCATTGCAAGCATGATGAGTCTCAATGAGATTGACTGCCTGGAGGGGTTCGATGAGGATGAGTTTGAAAGGTGCATGGAGCCTGGGAGAAAACTGTCACACAGCAACTTGTTTGCAGGTTGGTGAACTAAACTAAAGTACAAAGTGAACATACATGTACTGTAATCTGCTTCCTTGTTTCAGTTGCATTAAAATGGAGAGCGTGCATGAGTACTGGAAAATCCAATGGTGGTATTACATGTAGAGAATTCCTGGAATTAAGTCAGGTTCAGATATAAAGTAAATTATTGTTTGTCCTGGCTTAGTTGGGTTAAGGCTTTGACCCAGAATTCCAAGTTAGATCCCAGTCTCCACTAGGATCTTTCGTAAAATCTGGTTCTGCAAGGCCAAGTTGACCTCAGGGTCCAGTGCTCTTGTAAGTTAAAGTTGGAGTGTGTGTGTGTGTGTTTGTGTACGCGTGTTCTGCTTCCCATACATGTATTTTCAATTGGCTATTAAATTTGTTATAGTTTCATATTTTGTCTAATATCTGGAAACTACTGTAGCTGTGTAACGAAGTGTGTTTATAACCTTTAAAACAAAACAAAACATGAACATTACATGTATTTGCACTTCCATTTTGTGTTTGGGTAGGGCTTTGAGATTCTCTTGAGTTCGTCCATGATGTTGATCAATTTACTTCTAGTTTAACTCTCTTAAGATGCAGACTTTTTTCACCAACGCAGGACAGTCATTCTACAAGTGTATAGACATAAAACTGTACATTCCGCATAGTATTCCCAGGTTCTGTGTAGTGAATTAATCCACTGTGTTAACCTCCCAGGCAAAGGCAGAGCAGACAGCGGCAGTGATAGCTCATCACTCACAGGGAGCCCAGCCGTGAAGAACAAGAAGAACCACAAGAGATCCAAGTCAGACGCCCATAAATATTTGTTTACCGGTGACTCAGGTAGAAGGTGAGTTTAAAG
Organism: Parazoanthus swiftii; assembly: GCA_025403585.1. Taxonomy (NCBI): domain Eukaryota; kingdom Metazoa; phylum Cnidaria; class Anthozoa; order Zoantharia; family Parazoanthidae; genus Parazoanthus; species Parazoanthus swiftii. The sequence continues at coordinate 2,102 of JAOBYE010337762.1, read as the reverse complement.
TATACATTATCTGTGGTAACAGGCAGTCCTGGTAAATTGTTATTTTGTTAACAAGGCGATAGCTTGGTATCTTTAATCTTTCCTGCAGGCTTAGTGTTGGATCAGACGCTTCAGTGGACAAAGACAGTGATAAGGTGAGTGACATCAAGTATACTGAAACGAACAAACAATCTAACGCCATTCAGCTTAGTTTATGGACAACGTCGCCCCTTCGACCATGCGATCCTCTTATTAGTGTTGAGTTTATACTTGAATACTAGCAAGAATCATAAAGCACATTGTTCAGTTTTTAGAAGCAGAGACATTAACGAATGACAACCGTTTCTGTAAAAACTAAAAAGGAATTGAAGCAAGATGCAGAAAGTGATGGTTGGGAGTGTTTTCTAGTGGAATGCTTTTATCATGTTCTTACTGTCAACAGTACCCAGACATCTTTGTTGTAATTTTCACTAACTTTTTTCAAGCAAATATTGGAAACCAAGTCATACAATTTAAAGATACTTTGGCAAATTTTTGGATGCTGTATATAGTGTACGGTTGCTCCCGTCTCAGAAATCGTCCGTAATTAGTTCCTCCAAAACAAAACCGTGCCTTCCAGTTTTTTCACCAGCAAATGTGTCAAGTTCAGCAAATTGCCCAAAGTCTGAGAAAAAAGGAAGTATTTTACTAGTTTTAGACACTAATTTTGTTTCAAATGGCATTTAAAACCCAGGAAACACGTTTTCAGACAAACATATTTTCAAAGTTTCCCGGTGGAGCATGCCCCTCGAACCCCTTAAGTAGAAAGCTCGCACCTTTGGTTTTCGGCAGTGCCCCACAAGTTTTCCACGGCTTGCTACGGCCCTTCTTACAAACATTAGCACGTGTGCTCAGACGGCATAACCAATAAATAGCTGTTTGTTTCGTGCTCTGGTTAAAGCATTGATAATTATTCCAAGTAGCGAGGTTAAAACTATCAAATAAATTTTCTATTTATGATAAATAGTTGTACTATAACTTGTGGTTTACTCGTTACCCTAGGAAGCCACTAAACATACAAGTGCAGCAGAAACCAAGCTACTTGGTAAGTGTTATGGCCACAACGGCTGCAATGGAAGCTCAGCAGTTTCTCAATACGACAGTGGCAGAACAATCGCCTCCTTTATTCCCTAGCAAAGTTATATGAAACCATTCCTTTTTACACTACAGTTGGAGCATAGTCTTCGCTTTATATCTCAAGTGCGTATAATATCCTCTTGACCTCACGATGGTTGTACTATCTTCATTTAATGCCGCTGCCTTTACCAATCTCCTTTGTGGCAAGTGGCACGTAAGAGTTCTAACCGGCGCCACAACGGTACAAGACTTGTTTTAATGGCTAATCTTCTCTTTATTCTACAAAAGAAGCACAGTCTTCCCTTATATCACAAGTGCAGCGTATAATATCCTGTTGACCTCACGATGGTTGTACTATCTTCATTTAATGCAGCTACCTTTACCAATCTCCTTTGTGGCAAGTGGCAGTTAAGAGTTCTAACGCCACAACGGTACAAGACTTGTTTTATAGGCTAATGTTCTCTTTATACCACAAAAGGAGCACAGTCTTTTCTATTGCAAGTGCAGATTGATATCTTCTTTGCCCTGCGATGATTGCCCCAACCATTAACTATATCTTTCGTGCCAAGTGGCACATCAGTTTAACCTCACATTTCACAACGGTACTCGGTTTGTTTCTTTTCATAACACCATGGGAGCACATTTTCCCGTTTTTAATCACAAATGCAGTATAATCTCTTTACTTCACAATGGTTGTACGATTTTCCACAGCTTTATGCCACAGCTATTACCTGTTTCCTCACCGCCAATTCCACCCAGTACATATACCAGAACGGCAGCACAATCTTCATTTTCTGTCATGAGATAGCGTAATCTGTTTTGCGATCTTACTTTTATGCTACATTACATAAAAAAAACTGTTTACTACAAAAGGCCTTATAAATTGGATACACGAAAAATAGAATAAGAGAGGAATAAAATGAATGGCAGACATACATACATACATACATATGGTTTATTTAGACACGGTTAAAAATCATCAGTGTTACATCAGTTAATAAATATAT
>JAOBYE010337651.1:569-15073 GCA_025403585.1 Parazoanthus swiftii | reverse complement strand
AAATTGCGACAGCTCACTTTATCACAAATTGCGACAAGGTGTTATTATAAATTGCGACAGGTATTACAAATTGCGACAGTACACTCACCAACTTGAAAGAATGTCTTCAGTAGCTCGTATATAACTCGAAATGCCGAGTAAAGTTTAAATCCACAGATACTCATTATGCTGAGTAAATCGTAGCATTAGTGAGTTAAAGCTATTTAACACTGTGAGTAAAGTTTAGACGTCTCCGAGTTAAACTTACTCATAATAATAGTAATAATATTAATAAAAATGTTAATAGTAATAATAGTAATGACTTTAATAACAGTATCTCTACAAAGTGGCTCTTCATCCGTTATTTACAGTAAATGGATAATCTAAAATACACAAATATCTACAAAAGACAATAACAGAAACGTTAAGAAATTTCATAACAAATAGCAAAAAAGAACTAATGTCAACTAAGGAAACTGTTTAATAGACTTACAAAAAGTTTTCATGTCGGAAACATTGCGTATTTCTGGTGGCAAAATGTTAAAATACAAAGACGCTGATGCTTAAAAAATTCCAATTTCTTTTGGATTTTGAGGACTGGGCTACTAAGGATCGTAGGTTATTAGTGGGGGACAAGCCGGTGGTATGCAGGGAATTCTGTTTCATAGAATGATTTAAAGAACAGCCATTTTGCGATACTGCTTAATGAAGATAACAGAAGAGATTACTCACTCAATCAGAGTAAAACTTACTTACGAAAAATACAATTTACTCAATTTTTGAGTAAAAGCTACTCAAGAGACTTGAATCCACGTTTCTTTTTATTTTGAGTAAATCTTCACTCAGGCATTGAGTAAAACTTAGTCATGAAAAGTACAATATATTAAATTTTAGAGTAAAATCTACTCAAAAGAATTGAATCCAGGGTTACTCTTTATTTTGAGCAACTCGACTACTTACTCAACCATTGAGTAAAACTTACTAATAAACTTACTACGTCCGTCTTACTCACAACACGAGTCTCGACGACTCAAGAAGACTGATCCCGTGTTAACTATATAAATTAATACATCATTGCTCTTCAATTTGTCAATCAAGAAACTGAATGATTTCTCTTACCTTTAACCTCAGAAAATGCGCATAGCTATATTTTTGCCATGCCTTGAAAAATACAGCCAATCAGAGGCAAGGATTACCGGTGCATATTCTGCGGTATGCATTGGGTAGTATTCACTTGACTTTCCGGTCATTACTTGCGCGCTTGAATCATGCCGTCGAGTTCTTCAGTTTTAAAGTCTTGCGAACGTTTCCGAACAGTTTCTACTACATCCGAAGATTTTCCGAAATTTTTGAAATTTATAAAACTCCTAAAATCGGTTTTGAACCGTTTTCGATATTTTCCTAAAGTTCCCGAAGATTTCGAGCTCTTCCAAAAATTTTCCTAAATTTTACAAAGATTTATTATGGCTTAAATTAGTTTTGCAATGTTTTTTTAGTGGGATTCCATGGAAAATGCCACTTGTCACTTGCATTTTTTTCGTATTTTATTTTTTTCTTGTGTGCATACGGAAAATACAAGTGAGGCGTGGCATATTCCACGGTATCCCACTCGAAAGCATTGCATAACTGGTATTTATAAGTTATACTACGTTAAGTGTCTCAGTTCTTATGTTTGTAGTTTCCTATAGTTTGAAACAGTAGACAAGGTTTCAAACACTATTCTTTTCATAATTTTCAAACCAGTATATAAAAACACAAACAATACTGCCTGTACTATGAAAAAGTTGTCATTTAATACTTATACACAGAGTAACTAACTATATGTTAATTAAGAAATGGTCCGTGCTAAGCGTGCGTCTATCAAGTTACTGATGCTCGCTGGAAGTTGGGAGAGCACGAGAGAAGCGTTAGAGCTTCTCTAGTTTCTCGAGTGCTCTCCCAAATTCCCAAGTGCGTCTGTAACTCGATAGATGAACAATTTAAGTATGGAACATTTCTCTTAGAACATTGCCTCTTTTATTTAAGCAGTACTAATAAGAAAAAAATACACGTAAGCTGATAACGCACAGTTTTCCTAAACAATTCTGAGCGTTTTCATTGGTTGAACGCGAGCACGCGATTTAATAGACGCAAGGGCGTGCATCTATCGAGTTTCAGATGCACGCTCGCGCCATACAGTACAAAAAGTGCGCGAAAAATTGCCAGCTATGTAATAATAAAAGTTTAAACACAACTCTTACTCTTTAGGGTTTAAGGTTCCAAGTATGCCCGCATGTAAAAACGCTTTGGGGCTGCAGAACAGGATCATCGAAGACAGCGCTCTTTCTGCCTCGTCCGAGTACAATGGGAATTACGCGGCCTCGCAAGGAAGACTGTATTACAATCTCGCCACCAACTTGTATTATGGTTGGATGTCTCATGCTACTGATATCAAGCAATGGTTACAAATTACCTTCACCAAATGGACCAAGGTCAGCGGTATTGCCACTATGGGTCGCGGAGACGCTAATCAGTATGTGACGAGCTACACGCTGTCCTTCAGTTTTGACACGGTGTTTTTTGATCCTTACAAGCACAACGGGAGAACACAGGTAAACAGCTTGTTGGGTGCTACCATAGATGCAGGAGAGAGTTAGCATTTATACGCCAAGTAACTTCTGGTGGTTGGTGCTAACCTTAAGCCCTCAAAATATCAAACATGAAAAACAAATTTTTGACAGCATAATTTACTTCCTGTAAGTGCTAACAGCGTATTTGAATAATATTGTCACTTCCCGTGGGTTTTTAAACCAAGCACTTTATGTAGACCAAAAATCCCATTCTAAATCGCTGTTTTGAGTTATCAGTTTGTAAAACTCCCTGAGGAAGTCTATTGCAGATAAACGAAACGCGTCGGAGAATAAAGTTTACAAGGCTGCAAACTACAGTCCATGTGCTGCTCACTTATTTTCGTTAAAAAATGAAAAAAAATGATTGATTTGACTGTCTAACGCTAGGCGTCGACGTTAAAGGGTACAATTAACCTTCTTAGTACGTTAATACGTTTACTGTAACGAGACGAAAGATGTTTATAGACATATATAGCGCGAGTGATCATAGACGTGTTTTGTTTTTCCATCAGGTATTCAACGGAAACACCAACAATGTCGCTGTTGTGTACCACGCTATGGAGCCTGCTATCATCGCCAATGCTATTCGCATCTTGCCCCAGGCCTGGTCAGGACGCATTGCACTGCGTGTGGAGTTGTACGGCTGTACCAAAGGTAACACAGATTAAGATGAAGAACTTTGGCCGTCCTTTTCGCCATCTTTACAACACAATACAAAACCTTTATTTATACACGATAGTATTAAAACGTTTGCAGCTTGTTGGGTTGTGATATGTAAATCTAAAAGTTAAACAACCTTAAAAACCTGAAATAGTCTTAAGAATGCATTAACAAACTGACTTAAACTATATTAAAACGAGCTTGCACTCTGTTTTTGTAAGAACCTTTTTTTGGAGGGGCCAAGCCTGAATGTTCTTAAATATTTTGCGGGTTTCAGCCTCAGATTAAAATGTTCTTAAAAAGTCCTTACGTATTATATTAGTTAGTACCTATTAGTGGGATATATACATCCACCAGTACAAACTTGCTGGAAGAGGAAATTAGCATGCGCACCAATACTTTTGTTCTGTCAGACCTGCAACTGTTCATCAAAAGATATATTCGCTGCAGCGATTTCCATTCGTTATACAATGTAATTGCAACGAATTTTATATGCAAAGAACATCAGCTGGAACACGTACATTTAGCTAGTTGGTTTGCAGTAAATAAATAAGCAACAGTAAAGAAATAAATTATTTTCTCCATTAATTTGTACTGTGTCCGTTTAAAAGTTCTTCTTCTCAGTTTCAGGTTTGTTCTTAGCATGTTCTTAATTTTTGGCAAATCTCAGCTTCATGTTCTTGTGAAATAAGTTCTTACAACAAAAGGGTGTATTAAGACTGATCTTAAAATTAAACTACACTAAATGTATAAAAAGTTTTCCTCCTACACTTAAAATAATCTTTAACTAACTTTAACCCAAGAATAAAAAATGTTACACAAACACAAGAAGGAAGGGGGGGGCAATCGGACCCCTCCCCTCTACTTTCGTCAAAATTCATCTGATGGACATGATATTTGGTACATGTGATCAACTTCCTTTGTACTTTTTAATTAAGTGTGGTCACGTGGTGCCTAATTAATCTCCATGGCAATCGTGATGAGGAGCCAAGTTTTTCAGATTATATTCATGTTTGAGTTATAACACTGAAATATATTACTATTATTATTATTATTATTATTATTATTATTATTATTATTATTATTATTTGTTTGTTTGTTTGTTTATAAGTTCCGAGAGGCAGAGTGACAACAGGCCATTCAGAGCTTGGCAAATTATGAGGCAGGATTCGTAACTTAACATAAGAGGCAACCAGTAGCCAAGGAGTTGACGTCTTCCCTAATCAATCTAATCAATCTCTTGCAGGTTTTAACATTCCTAAAGTAGACTGCGCTCTTCCTCTTGGGATGCAGAGTAAGGACATCTTAGACAAAGCTATCACCGCCTCGACTACATCTGCTGGATACGAGCCAAGCTTGGCCCGTCTGAGAAATGTCGTTCAAAATGGAAAGAGGAGCTGCTGGCGTCCACACGTCCAAGACAAGGGACAGTGGCTGCAGGTGGGAACAGTGAAATCTCTCGTGGCTGTTAACTGGAAAAGAAGTAACTAGTTGTAAGAAGCCAAACATCAGAACTGGCATCGAAGATAGGCGTGCAGAACGTTATCCCCCGTATTTACCAGTTGCGAATTAACTAAAATATGATCTTAACCCTATTCCGCCTGGGCTTTTTTGGAGTTCCTGGGCCTGGGGGTAGGGGGAAGGGCTTCAAAAGCCCCCCCCCCCCCTCCATAAATCCGAAAGTGTCGATGCTATTGTCATGAAACTTGGAAGTTAGGTAGAACTTTAATACCTAATTAATTTCATTAGGTTACAAATCAGTATGACGTCATGATGACGTCACGATGACATCATTTTTCCACAAAATCGTGTTTTTTAGATTTTCCTTCTAATTTTTGCACAGAAAGCAAGCACAGCCCAAAACTCTAGATTTAAAAACAGTTGATCAATGCCTCAAAACAGCAAAGTTGGATTTTGGCCCATTCCAATTGTATAAACTCGACATATATCTTTAGAATGAGAAAATGGGGAGGAGGTATTTTTTCCATGCCAATTGCAGTCAACTTTGTGGATATTTTTGAAGCTATTTCAGTAGATAGGGTCTAAAATATATAAAACAAATAAAAACCGGATAGGATAAACTTCAGAAAATCAAAAAAATTATTTTATAACGTCATTCACCAGATTTTTAAATTTACACCCAAAATATGTATGACGTCATCGATGACGTCACTTATCGACCAAAACAAGGCTGCGATATCAAAATTCTCTAAAGAATAGTGTTCAAGGTTAATAAAATACTCGTTCTCAAGCAGCACAATCGGATCAAATCTAAAATAAAGCAAGAATTTCAAATTTCGGCTAAACATGCCCTTCAATTACAATAGTTTAAAATTTTGCTAAAAAACTTAGTGTTATATAAAAGTTATTATGAATAACATTAAAAAGTACACGGAGAGATAGAAGTTATATAAAAAGTTATATAAAACGAGCTAAGTTACATGGCAGTATAGTGTTTACAGTCCTGCCCAAGCGTTCTCAATTGCTAAGTCTGTGTCTAACAGGTTTGTGGTCTTTTGTCTCACAGAGCGGGATCCTATGAGACAGAGAAGTGCAGATCTCAGTATTGCAAATGATACCTTAGTGCGAGTACGTGTACCTACAATATACAGTAGTTAACAGTACAAACTGCTTCTCTTTAAGGTTGACTTTGGAGGCGTTGCCAAGGTAACGGGCATTGCAACCCAAGGTGGTCTTGAAGGAAACTGGTGGACAACCGAATACACGCTGTCATACAGTCTTGACGGGGGACATTTTGAGCCTTACAAAAAGGTATGCCGCTTTGTAGGATATATTTTGGTTTTCGACTGTTATAGTTGTTCAAATGTCTAGTAAGGATGTAATTGTGGTACAGAACTAGTATTGAAGTTCTGATAACTTGTATTTGTGGTAATTGGCTAGCAAAATCAACCGGAAACGTAATGAAATTGAGCTTGTGTTACTGAACTAGTACAAATAACCAGGTATATACCTAGTGAAATTGTGTTGGGGTACTGGAGTATTTCACAAAACTGAAATAAAAGCTAAAAAAACAGTCTTGTATAATCTCAAAATCTCACTCAATAATATCAATATTCAAACGATGGTTTCTTGAAGTAAACCATCTAAAATTAAATTGGCGTATTCTAAGAGAGAACTAACGAAGAAATGAAACCGAAACTCACGGTACCAAATTGACATTTATTTCATTACAACATTGGATATATTCAAATAATTGATTTTAAAGCTGTTTTTACTTTTTATATTGAGACTGGAAATGCAAATATCCATTGTTTTTTCTTTTTGTCGCTGACAAATATTAGTAATTTTCGCTATTGCAAGTGCGTAAATTGAATGCCGCTGTCGCCATTTCTTGCTATATTCCTTTTTTTTAATATTGTTATTATTATTGTTGTTGTTATTATCATTATCATTTATATTACTATTATTATTATTATTATTATTATTATTATTATTATTATTATTATTATTATTATTATTATTATTATTATTATTATTAACAATAATAAAAAAATAAAAAAATAAGTTGACAGTTAATATTTTTACTTTCGTTTCTGTCTTCATCAGGACTTCCAGGGAAACACGAACAAGTATATGATCGTCGCTCACAGACTTGGCGAGAAACCGATTATTGCTCGTTTTATCCGAATCCATCCAAGCAAATGGCACTCCTACAGTGCTTTGAGGGTTGAATTTTTTGGCTGCAGAGATGGTAAGTGAAAATGAACCACTAATTCACCTGTCTAATGACTGCCCTACTTGATCGCCTGTTTTTCACTGATAGAATTTTCACATGTGTAACGTGTGAAAGGTAGACGTGGTCACCTTTTTAAAGATTTATCTCTACAAACATTTTTCAAGCTCATTTCACTCATGGCACAACCTTTCACACAATTTTCATACAATCAGCAGTTGCTAAGAGTTCAAGCCTTTTACGTATTTTGAAAACGTTCAGACATTAAAAATGAGTGAATGAGACCTTTTCAAAATCTATCGTACACATTTTGTTCCCTATGCTATTTGCTTTGAGAAATTTGCACTTCGGTTCTTCGAATCTTTGTCCGGAGACTCGCTCGGTCGGGACTGGATTTTTGAGTAATTTGGAGTACTATTGAGCAAGAAGGATTTGTTTTTTATTTGTCGGTCATTTTGTTTCCTTTTTTGGTTTTCACTTTTTTCACGGTAAGTCACCTAACATTAGTTAAAGTCCTTATATTTTATTTATTTTGACTGAAACAACACCGAAAAGTCAACCTTTGAACTTTGCTAAAAATTTAAGCAAAGTGTTCTGAGTGGAATGACCTGTTTTTCATAGCATAATGATGTAGACATCTTACTTGTTCCATTTTTAACTTTTTAGTTAATGAAATGGCAGCACACCATTGGCATTGTTAACTACTAACCATACATATATTTCTTCACACACTGTATTTCACTTTCACTCAGAACAGCAGTTGTCAAAAGTTCAAGAATTCACACGAACATCTCACGTTTTGTTGTGTAACGCGACCATCTTCAAAAAAAAATATTTTCACACACATTTAGGTGATATCTGTGTGTCCCTAGTAGTATGAAGCGCACTGCAACAGATAATACAGTTAGACCTCAAGGGTTGTGTAAAGTAAAGACTGTAATACTGAAATACCAGTTTTTTAAAGTGATATTTTGTCTGCACTGGCGAATACGTTGAATCACGGCCATGGAAGGGTTTATCTCGGGGTAAGAACCTCTATATGACGTCATAGGGTTCCCTGAGAGGTGCACAAATGATGTCACAGTGTGAGCAATGATGTCTCGTTCTATCGCCGAGTATTGGCCATACGGTGTCTACTTACATTCATATTGTACAAAATTTAGGTCTCTTATGGGAAGTAAGTTGAGGTCGTTGACGTGCTCGACGTCTGGCTAACGTCAGGTATAATGACCTGCAATCTTTAATTTAGCTCCCATAACTAAAGCAGATTTTCCAATCTATGAGTAGAGGAGTGCAACATATCAATACTGTTGGGGCGATTTATCTCTCTCACAATTGGGAACTTGCTCTGACTAATGTTATACTGGGTGACTTCAGTCGTGGGTTTTTACACCGAGGTAGAGCCACATGGAATATGATCAAAAAGTATTGTTATGCTATATATGTTTTCACCAAAACGTTTTGTGGGAGGCTGTGGTTTTCAGCGTTGGTCCTTCGGTTAGTAAAACAGTAATAGGGACAGCAACCATAAAGAAAACTACAAGAAAACGTCGTTGATTTGTTAATCGCTTCTTTGAAAGGATTCACTGTGCCACGAATACCGAAGTGTGGGAAGGCTTTAGGAATGCAAAGCAAGGCGATTAAAGATAACCAATTAATATCATCGTCTCAGTACAATGCCCACTTCAGGGCTGCTAATGGCAGACTTCATCTTCACTCGTACCAGACAAGCGGATATGGTGCGTGGGCTCCCTCTACTAGTGATCAGTTCCAGGTACAGTCATGATATAAGTAATGCCTTATCCTTTAATGGGCCATTGAATCAATCAGGTTTATTAAGAATGTGTGCTATAATCAACGAGTCAAGCCTGCTTCGCCAAAATAAACCAAAAAGGTCTTTATTGTCTGTTGTTTAGTGGAGCAGAAATATAATATTTATCGGTCTCCTATCGGGTGTCTTCCTGTTCCTCAAATCATAAGCTTTGAATAACTTTGATAACTTCGAAAAATAATAAACGGTAAGAGAGCCAATAAGCCCCTTGAAAACGTGGTCGTCCATTTTTTATCGCTTTAAAAAGGATGTACAACAAAAAGATTTTGCAATTTTAGTGTTTAATTTAATATCTCTACTTGCATAGAGATTTTAGTTCAATTTACGTTGAAAAAGTTGCAGTGAGTGACAATAGAGTGTCAAACAATGTTTTATAGTTAATGATTAAACTGATAAATCATTACGTTTGTTAAACCAATCAGTGGCTTCAAGTTAACTTCGAGAAAGCTACAAAAGTCACCCGCGTGTCAACTCAGGGAAGACAAGACGCGAACTGGTACGTCAAGAAATACACCCTAAGTTTCAGCCAAGATGGCATCTTCTTTGAAGACTACCAGATCAATGATGAAACGGAGGTAAGTTACTCACAGAGGGCAATTCCCCTTTTCGCGGAGAGGGTTTTGTTTCGTTATGTTGTGGGGGTTCACGATTGGTGGGCTGTTGCCGGAAGGATCTAGCTTTCAAACCCCCCACCCCCGTTTTTCTAACATAGGCTTACTGTGGTGCAGAAGCTCGGCTTATCTTGCAGCGAACTAAGGCAAGTTAAGCGAAAACTCTTAACCAGATTGGAATGCCAATTAAAACGAGTTTAGGAAACTCAATAAAAAATATCCCTTGCGAAACGTTCAAGGCGAGGTAAGGCGAGGTGGGGTGAGTTAAGGATTAATCACCATTGCAGCTTCCAGTGAGATAAATTGTTCTAATGAAATATTCGAATGGGGTGGTGTCCGGATGCAAGTCAAAACAGACGTTGAAGTCACTGAGGATCGAAGGGCAGACCTCTAGTTCCGAAAGCCTCACACTAACCAACGAAGCGAGCTATACACATGCTTTGGGTAAAGAGGTAATATAACTCTTCAAATTGACAAGCATTGACAAGCCAGTGAAAATAATTGAAAACAATCGAGAAATCTTTATCGGTATCAAAATCTCAACTGAGGTATAAATATGAGGTGTGTCTTTGCAAGAGCGAATAACACTGTTATCTTTTTAATTTAAACTTTTTATTAACGTTTTGTTGTTCTTCTCCTTTAGAAAATCACTGGAAACAACGATTATGTTATAGTTGCTAGCCGTGTGTTGGATCCGCCCATCATTGCCAAGTACGTTCGAATTAATCCTTTGGAATGGCAGGGTCATATTGCTCTCCGAGCCGAGTTCTACGGATGTACAACAGGTGAATATCTGTTTTGTTCCTGGACCTGGGTTTAGATCGATGTCTTTTGTTGGATTGAGTGTGAAGTCTCTGGATACTGGGTATGGGTTTGAAAATAATCTGAGACTGGACCTAGGTCTAAGCTCGACTTTGGATTCGAATCGGGATAGAAGTCTGGTTTGAGGTTTGTGTCCGGACCTAGGTTTAGTTGTGGGACTTAGCTTGGTCTGCGAATGGATCTCGTTATTGTGTTTTTACCTGGGTGTTAGTTTCTTTTCATGTTTTGGTAGGCTCGCAAGGCACGCCGGACTGATTCTGGCACATAGCACCATCCTAAAACTCCTTGCGCACGCGGTTGCTTTTCCAAAATGGCGTCCAAACTCCAGAATCACGACTGGTGTGTTTTTTTTCTTGGAATGGTCTGTTTGAGGGTTGAACTTTGGGTGACCTTTCTCCACACCACCCGTGGACAGGGACGTTAAACCGCTGGTCTAGTCTGTGTAGTGCTATCCCAGGAGACTTAAAAGAACCCACACACTTATCGAAAAGAGTAGGGTAATCCCGTTGTTGTGGTGAGGGCCACACGGGAGATTACACCTTATGGATTTAAGTGTGTCACCCTCAATAAATAAATGTCTTTACTTTACTTTACTTTCGGTGCTGGCTGGCTCGGAGTGTTTCGAACCGCCTTCATGTTTGTTTGCCAGACAATGAACAATTTTGGCGAGCTATGTCATAATCAATGAATTTTTTGTTTCGTTTCTAGGTTTCATGCCGCCCAATCCAGCCTCTTGTCGATCAGCTTTGGGAATGGAGAAAAAATTGATCAAGGACGCCGCAATTAAGGCCTCCTCAGAGTACAACACTGCTTTTACAGCCGCCATGGGAAGACTCAATGGCAACGGCAAAGCTTGGTCACCGAAATCTGCAGACGCACATCAATGGTTTCAAGTACTGTTATAAGAGATTTTCCTTTCACGCGTTAAAACTATTTAAGACGTGTTTTCAAGAGTGGGTTTTCTGTAGCTTTTCTAAAATATATGGCATGCAAAGTGCAGACATGATGTGCAATGGCTCTTGCGATTTAACCCTTTAACGTTTGGGCCTTTTTGAGAAACACAAACGTGTTTTCAGATAATTTTTCGAAAGTTTTATTTTTGGAAAATTTTCAGTAATTTTCCTTGGTTTTAATAGAAAACATGTTTTTATAGGTTCAAATAGCAAAATGTTCAAAAAGAAAATGAAATAACTGAAAAAAGAAGACATTTCGTAATAAAAATACTCTATTTCTTGATTCAAACTTCAATTGGCATAACTAACTTCGCATAATTTATAAGTGATGACGTCATTCGATAAAGTCAGAAGATGTGTTATTAGTTAGACTAAAAGTACGGCAGAATTTAGGTCGGAAAAACCTAGGTGGTGGTTCAAAGAATCCCCCTCCTCTATAAACGTTTGAGGGTTCTGAGGCAAATGTTCACTCTGAACAAATGGGAATCCCCCCTTTCCCTTAAAATGTTTTATATATTTTTGTTATTATCATAGCAAATATCACCAAGCAGAGTGGTAAATCGCAAAATGGGTTTCAGTTAACCACGAAAACAGTTGAATTTTCACACATTTCAAATAGTGGCAAAAATTAACAGATTTCTTTATAAATTTATAATTAAACTTTTCTCTAGTGAAAAATTGTGTCAGAAATTAGTGACGGTTATTTTATCGCAAGTGCCAGAACTACTTCAGAAGGAATAAATGTGAACAAGACCATGACTGAAAAAAAAGATTTACTTTCAAGCAGAATTTATTTCTTAAAGTATCAAACACGTGGATTTTCCGAAAGTTGGGTTGTTTTGGCACCGGAAAATATATCTTCTATGGAGTTCAGGGGGTGCAATTTGGAGGGTGCGAAATGTCACCTCTTGTTGCCTACCCCTGCAACTCTATAACTCTACAACCAAGAGGGCTGCACACCGAAAATCGAAGAGGAGGCACATACATAAGTTGTTAGTTAAGGCAAAATATCCAAAGGAAAGTAGAATCAACTTAATAAACGCTTCAAATAGTAGTTTTTGTTATAACGTTTTTGCATGGTTTTCTTGTTTAGGTTGACTTCGGGAAGGCAGCAAAAATAACGGGCATTGCAACCCTGGGAAGATCAGATGGTCACTGGTGGATGAAATCTTACTTCTTGACTTACAGTCAAGATGGGTTGGTTTTTGATCCATACGAGGAGAAAAAGGTAATAAACTAAGACACTAAATTTAAGTTGACTTAAGAAAGAAAGAAAGGAAGGAAGGAAGGAAGGAAGGAAGGAAGGAAGGAAGGAAGAAAGAAGGAAGGAAGGAAGGAAGGAAAGAAGGAAGGAAGGAAGGAAGGAAGGAAGAAAGGAAGGTAGGTAGGAAGGAAGGAAGGAAGGAAGGAAGGCAGGTAGGTAGGAAGGAAGGAAGGAAGGAAGGCAGGTAGGTAGGAAGGAAGGAAGGAAGGAAGGAAGGAAGGAAAACACTGTTAGGACATTTAGAAGAGGAACTGGCAATCGTCAAACGTGATACCTCTTTAATAGGGACCTCGAACGATTGGTAAATACCAGGCACCGGGTCGACCTTCTGCCTGTACACCACAGTGGGACCTTTACCCTGGAACACAAGCAGCGCAGTTATAGCAATTCGATCAATTTATGTTACACCGTACGTGTGAAAACGTTCGTACTTCCAAACTATACTCACACAGTGGGTGAATCGGTGTGTGTGTATGTGTGTGTCGTTTGCTTGTTTGTGAGTGAGGGCTACAAAAATCACCTGAAAACGTTATAAGCCGGGCGTCTAAACCTTTTTTTTTAGGCCCTGGGCATCTCAATCGCTATAAAACTACATTTTAGTTACCTACTTGTATAGATTTTAACTTTAAAAAAATGAAGTATAGTGTTATAAATTTAATAATGTAAATCTATATTATAGAAGGAAATGCAAAATAAAAGTTTGTTGTTGCTTGTTTGTTTGTTTGTTTTGTTCTTGTGTGTGTGTTCTAGTGTTTGAGTGGTTACCACACGAAAATGTATATCGGACATTATATTTTTAACCCGCGCAACTCAGCTTACACGGTTGGTAGGGATGATATAGGGGCATGGTAGAGGTGATATGGTATGATATGATATGATATGATATGGTATGGTATCGAACGGTATGGTATGGTATGGTATGTTATAGTACCGGCTGTGACGTGGCACACTATGGCATGGCATGGTATGGTATGATATAGGTTCAGTAAGATATTGGATTTTGTGATATCGTATGTTATGTTGAGGTACGATATGACAGGATAGCAAGTTCTGAGAAGCCATGGTATATTACGGCCTTGTGTTGTTAGTATTAGTATGTGTTTTTTTTTTCGAACCTTCGAAAGATTGTGTTTAATCAAAAACTAAGGAAGGTGCAAACTATTAATGAATCAAGCTACAATTAGAAAATAAGATCACCACAATTTCTATCAATTTCTATGATCCACTGATAACTTGGTTTCATAAACTTTGATCTATTAACGAGAAGACCATACTCACTAGCAATTTGAAGTACAGGTTCTCCTGAGGCTCAATCGTAGTGGCAGGGACAGTAGTGCTAGCTGCTGTTGATGTAACAGTCGGCCTAGAGGTCGTTTTAACTTCATCCGTTGTGGAAACTCCAGCGGTTGATGAAGTGGTGGGTTGAGGTTTAGCAGTAGTGAACGTAGTAAGTGGTACTACAGTAGTATCAGCTTCAGTAGCCCTTACTGTGGTATTTGGAACAGTTGTCTCTGGCTGGGCTGTAGAAGGAAGTTCGGTTGTAGATTCCGCTGTAACGTTGGCTTCTGTTGGATGTGATGTGGTACGTGCTGTAGTTGTCTCTGGCTGGGCTGTAGAAGGAAGTTCGGTTGTAGATTCCGCTGTAACGTTGACTTCTGTTGGATATGATGTGGTACGTGCTGTAGTTGTTTCTGGCTGGGCTGTAGAAGACATTTTGGTTGTAGATTCTATTGTAACGTTGACTTCCGTCGCATGTGGAGTTGAATATACTTCAGTTATTTTTGGTTTGACTGTAGAAGGAAATTTGGTTGTAGATTCCACTGAAATAATTGCTTCTGTTGAATGTGCTGTGGTATATGCTGTAGTTACTTCTGGTTCGACAGTAGAAGTTATTTTAGTTGTCGATTTCACTGTAACATTTGCTTCTGTTGAATGAGCTGTGGTACGTGCCGTAGTTGTTTCTGGTTTAGCTGTAGAAGGAAGTTTTGTTGTAGATTCCACTGAAACATTTGCTTCTGTTGAATGAGCTGTGGTACGTGCCGTAGTTGTTTCTGGTTTAGCTGTAGAAGGAAGTTTTGTTG
>JAOBYE010337540.1:0-15078 GCA_025403585.1 Parazoanthus swiftii | reverse complement strand
CGTCGTTTTCATCGTTTACGTGTGGACGATAGCCGTATCCGTAACAAAAAAGTTGCGTTTTCAAACGAAAACGCAATTGTGTGGACGGGGTCTGAATTTATTTTTTAAAGTGTGTTACGAGATGCTACTTCCGGTACTCCATGTATGCCTTGATGAGATAACCGTGTATAATGGGAGTTCTCTTCAAGAGCAGCCAAGTCGTCATACCAAGAGCACACTGTCGCGCATACATTCCAGCCACCAGGAAGCGGCCGGAATCCTGCCTACGAAAGGCGAGAGATCTAGTCTTTTGGCCAGGTATGTCAAAGGACATGAAGGACATTCTAGACAAGTGTTCTGTGTGCGCTGACTGCCAATCGGGAAACCCAAAGCAGTCATACAGACACAGAAGATACTCGACAGGCCCTGGAGCAGAATGAGTGCAGACATCTTCACCCTGAAAAGCAAGCAGTACATCTCGCTTGTAGACCACTACTCAGATTTCATTCAGGTGGGTGAACTAGTTGATACTACATCAGAAACAGTAATACAGTTCTTGAAGGAACAGTTCAGTAGATATGGTATTCCAGACTGTGTAGTTACTGACAACGCACCCGAACTTGTGAGCCATGAGTTCCATAGTGTGACAGATAAGATCAAGCTCAGGAAGCAGAAGTCAAAAGTTTAACATGACTGCACAGCCAAGACACTGCCAGAACTGGAAATAGGACAAGATGTGAGTCACACCAACCAGCAAACACCAGCTGCGGAGAACAGGCAAACTGTGTGTGGAGAAGTTATCAGATTGGTCTTACTTATAGTCTCAGTGGGCAAGGAGACCTTGAGAAGGAACAAGCAGTTTCTAACTTCATCTGCTCAACCATGTGAGGCACCCAGCAGCAGCCATCACAGTACACCTGCAGACGGTACTCCACCAATTCAGCAGGAGGTTACAGAGACAACACAACCACCACCACCGGCTGCCAACAACACAACCAAGATGACTATAACTGAAAGAAAGTCAGCTGAGAAAACAACAACAGCACCAGCAGTCAGGAAGACCTCTGTAGTCACTAGGACCAGGATCAGAGCCATTCGACCACCTACACGATACAAAGACATTCTAACAAGAGACTGAACTTTGACTTTATTGTTGTTACGTGACAGTGAACAGATGATTGTTATTTGACATGGAACAGTTGTTGTTAAGTGAACACTGAACTTTAATTTTGTGCATACAGTTGTTTTAGATAGTGCAGTCGCAGAGTTGACAACTGCATAACATATTGCAGTTAGTTTGACATTATTAGTTAATTTCTGTAAGAAAGGGAGATGTTATGAGATCTATGCTACTTCCGGCACTCCTGATGTATACCTTATATGGCATCCGATATTTGGAATAAGAGGAGTCTTGTCAAAAATGGCGTTTTGTTGCTTGCATTGAACCACAAAACAAAGTGTTGATCTACCTTTCATCTGCTTTGTTCGATTGAAGCTGTCATGCCACCAGCTTAGCTCAGTTTTTGTCTAAGCTTGTTTAATATGTTACAGCTTGTGATAATTATATGTTATACCTTGTGATGTACTGCCTGTATAAATCAGGCACTTGTTTTATAATTTATAATTTATGTTACACCTTAATTATTCAGAATCCAATTTGTTAGGGCAAAGTGGGTTCTGAGATAAAACCTACAGTCATAGCCAATTAACAGCCTTTAAAAATATATTAGTTATTTTAGGCCAAGCAAAACTGATCTGGGATTCAGGACCTAGAGACTCTGTATTGCAGGCTAATTATGAGGTTGATTTACTAAAGAAAACACAAATATCTTGTCTTTAACAGATCACATCCTATTATTTGTGCCTAGCCACTGAGAAGTTTATAAATATTTACTTTTTCTTTATTTTCTCCTTTGGGAGGTATTATGTATTATTACATGGCTGACTGATTTCCTGTGCTGTGATTGGTCAATTTCAGGTCCGTAAGTAGCCATACAGACCTCTAGTTCTGGAGTGGTTGCACTTGCTTCAAATAATCAAGAAAGCCATATAACAAACATATTATTATTAGCCCCGTTTGCTCGGTCCATACTGCAAGTTACATGTATGGATGCTCATTTTTTCCTTACTTGTTTTCATGGCCCGAATGCTTTGCACTTGGGCCACAAAAGGAAGGAAAAAACTTGTTCCATAACTTGCCGTACAAACCTCGCACTCAGCTAATAAGAAGTATGAATACAACTACTTCTGTATTCTATACTAGCTCAAACTTCAGTGATTTATCTTAATCTCAGTTTGTGTATATTTTACTTTTTCAGAATCTATTTGATCATCAATATGATAACATGCATTCAAATGCAATATTATAGTGTTTGCTTGTGAGTATCTCAAGACAGTTACATGTTGCACATGGTTAATAAAGCTAGTTTCCTGGTCTGCACGCTATTGTGATTATCAGAATCTGAAGCTGCTTCACTTCAATTGCATTACAAAAACAGAAGAACATCCACGGACACCATTTCAGTTATTTGAGCTAAAACGGTTCGCTGCAGATAAATTCAGGTAATTTTTTAGAGTTTTCCAGAAGCGAGGGTCATCCCTTCTGCTTTCACCCTGAAGTACCCCCCTCCCCCCCGGGCTCCCAAGTTGGAACATTATTGAAACTTTTCACATGTTTAATGCCCTTACATATCAAGAAATTTCATAGAATCTAAAATCCTGTACCCAATAATCAAAGATCCACAGACGACCTGCTAAACACACTCACTACTAAGGCAGGTATGTTCTATGTTCAATTCAAACCTTCAAGAAACCACTGGTGTCTCTTTTCACAAAGTTCTGTTCTCACACCATATCTGTTACATGTTATATTATGTAGCTGTAATTAAATTGTAGTCAAGAAACTGTTTTTTTCCAAATTTTCTTCTAAAAACCTGTATCCAACAGCCAAAAATCCACAGACGACCTGCTATGCATTCTCACTACTAGGCAGGTATGTTCTGTGTTCAATTCAAACCTCCAAAAACTGACCACCAGTTTCTCTATTCACAAAGTTCTGCTCTCACACCATATCTGTTACATGTTATATATTATGTAGCTGTAATTAAATTTTAATCAAGAAACTGTTTTCTTCCATTGCTTTTAAAAATATTTCCACTAATCCTTATTAAAGTTTACCAGAAATACTAGTATTGTCCATCACAACTTAAGTTTTTATTTTAAAAAAACCCTTTAAAATAATGCAAATGTCTTGCTATATTTCAGACAATATTCATTATTGTGGAATAATTACCCACAGGAAGGGCCATTTGAATTTTCCACATATGTCCTTCACCAAAGTTTAAAGTTTTTGGGAGTATATTTTTAGGTTCCTTGTTTTACAGGGTCTGCATTGCTTCCCTCTTGTAACATAGATACAAAATAAATATCTATTGTTCGTGAGCTGCTAAACCATCGGCATGTACTTTGTAAATAATCTGCTCGCAAGCAGCTGACCATACATATTACATGTATGTATGTTGGTCACTCATTTGATTTCAGCAACAAAACTCTCAACGAGCGAATGATTTCACTTACCTCTATAGTGCTGACTTTGCTTGTTAACTTGATATAGAGTTTAATTAAGGCTGGCAATGTCAGAATGCGTTCTGAGAAAGAGAAACGTAGATTTCCTACCAAGCGCTTCTGTGGGTTTCAAGAGAGCAGAAGATTTTCAATGATATGGCCGCGCGAGAAATGGAAGCGAGCGAAAAAATGGAGCGAGTCGGGAGGGGGAAAGGAAGGAAAGAACGAAAAATCGAGTTAATGGGGAGAGAGGAAGAGGGAAAGGAATAGGTATCTACTTTATCGAAAAATTTCCTGCGAGAAATTATGAAAGATGACCGACTTAATCAAATAAAAATCGCCGACACGACAAGTGCTAGAAACATGACAAGTGACAATATAAATTCAAATCTAAGTGACTTTTGACCCCGTGAACGTAAATTTTAGTTCGTATTTAATGCAACAGATTTTCCTTAAAAGTAAAATATTTGAAAGATTCAAAATCAAATAGAAAATGTCTTAAGCTTTTCGATGGTATATAGATTTATATTGTTTTGACGTTTATCGAGCGAGTTATTGGGCAAAAACTAGAAGTACCCCGCAACTCTCTCCTCCGCAGAGGTTCCCTGCGGTTAAGCGAGGGCAGTGAACATATAGGAGGACTGGGGAAGAAAAAGGCGAGCGCGCGCGGGGCACGCTTCACCCTTCCCATGACTCTCTGCGCGCCCTCTTCTCGAAGCCTCTGCGGAGGAGAGAGACCCCGCAAGGAGTTCGGTAACCTTTATCAGCTGTTAAAGAATAATGTGTCAGAAATGGAAAACCAAGTCGAATTTGGGAAGCAGAGAAAATCATAGGCATTTATCTCGAGAACTAATTTTAAGAGCAGATGTTTCAACTTCTCAGTCCCAGCTGGCTTATCAATACCTATCTTCTCCTTACATTGTCAACACAAAATAAGTTGTTTCACACGCTGCAAGCTATCCAACTTATGAAATTAAGGGAAACTGAGCTTATTTTACACTTAAGGAGAATTTAGCAACATGTTACATGTCTTGTTTGGGGGCTGAAAAAGGGTTCGTGAGTTTCAGGTGGACATGCAAGCTTGCGCGTTGAGGAGGAACCTGACAGATTCAGTATATTAAATGTTATAAATAAACAAGTTGAAGAGCTGTACAAATATCCCAAGTAGTTCATTCTGAGCGATAACCCCAGAAAGGAAATGGGCCGGTTTGTTATTGTTCGCCAAGTCGGCAGTTTTTAAGATAAAGCCCCCAAGTTTTTCGACCAATTCCTTCCATTCCTTGCATTTAAAAAGGAATATATGTAATTTCAAGTTTTAGATAAGGGCCGGTGGAACAGGGGTGGCAACGATCTCTCCACTTTTTCGGCCAATTTGATGCTATACTATTATATACAAAAACGCTGAGCTATTCGACTCGTTTTCATCTGCCTCCTATAGCCGCCGCACTTGCAAAATCGTTCCTTTGGCCCTGGATTGACAAATACTGAAACGTGACGGATAGAGGTCTAGCGAATGTCAGTGGCAATCTCGGCCGCAAATTGGACCGTATTTATACAACTTTCACTGAGGATGATTCAAGGAAGATCTAGCAATTTTGGGAAGGGAGGGCCGCAACCAAATATTCTAGAAAGAGGGGAGGAGTGTTTGTACCAAATTAATTGTGATTTTCAGTGTATCAGCGGCACCTGATCTTACTTCAAAACTGCAGGCTCCTTATCACCGAGGAAACCAGATAGATTTCAGAAATCTCAAACATCAGTTGCATTAATTCTGAAGCCTGTAGCTTTATTTTCCCCTCTAGCAAGCGTACGAGTGACGAAGCTTCATCGACCGCATGAACACTTGTTTACTTACTGTTATCGATTAAGTGTAGACTGAAAACATATTAAAAAGTTTAATAGCTAGTCCGGGACCTTTGAGCAGAGCTAGCATATTTACAAGATCGTTATAAATAGCAATGCCTAGTCAGAACAATAAGTAATTAGCGTAGTGTTGTCGGGAAGAGACAAAGTGCTCACATTTATAACTCAGTGTAGCACATCGCAGCACGTTTGGCGATCCTTTGTCTTTTCAGTCCATGTGCAAACGCAGACACGTGGGAAAGAAAAATGTTATTGCGCGCCTTGCATGCTCTTTGCTGCACAAACTTTCGAGGAGGAATCGAGGTGACAGAGGCTCGAACGCGCATGTGCGCGCGCATTCCTGGTACGAACAAGCCTTTTTGTTACTCCCTTGAGTGTGAACCATGCTTTAAGGCCTTGTTATGAACATTGCGCAATTTTCTCAGCAAATTGTCTCGCAATGCCGTTGCGAGACAAGTTGCTGGAAAATTGAACAGTGTAACATGGGTTGTCTCGCAAATATTTTTGTTGCGCGAAGCGTTGCACAAAGTAGAACTCAGCTCTACTTTTCGCAACGGATTGCAGCAACTGGCAGCACCATTGCACAGTGTATCACCCCTCCAGCAACTTTTCTCGCAATTTTACGGCAGTTTTAACAAGGACGTCTGCGCACATTTCTCGTTTTTGGTTCCGAGGAGCTAGGAACAAGAACAAGCTTACCTGGCCAAAATCATTGCAAGTTGCTGAGATCGATTTGTAGTGTAACACCCAACCTCGGCAACATGCAACGCTTCATTTTCAAACATTGCGAGACAAGTTGCAATGAAAATTGTGCAGTGTAACAGGGCCTTTAGCCCATGTTTGATCGAGCTTTCTATGTCAACTTTGGTACCAAACAGGAAAAAGAACTGACAGAAGACCTGCGGCTTATCTAAGATCTGTCTTCCGCGTTCATACGAACTGAGGCAGTGATCCGCAGAAAGATTACATCAGTGCACATGGCGTCTTCACACTAGGATGACTTGTAAAGGGTGTTACTGTTTGTGACCAAGTAAAGGAATTAGTAACATTCAACTGTTGATCAACCTTCTAATGCTTAATGGCAACATATTATTGATTACCGTGGCGAGATGGGCAATCTTGGCCATGTAATTATGTAGATGTAGATGTAGATGTAGATCAGTACCAATGCACCTGTTCCTTCGTCTCACAACAATCGTATATCTTATGGCGCAGCAGGTTTTTAATTTTGCCGCCAACTTTTAGTACAAGGGAAAATGGGCACAGAACGCAAATTTCTCTGATTTAGAAAATGGGTGTCTTAGATTAGTTTTATTTCACAACCATTGATAAAAGATACACTTGTATGCAACACATCTTAATATCAATAATGATTTGCTCGGCGACGTAGTAGAGGGTATGACTACTGTACGAGATGCTTTAGTAATTTGCCTTAAGTCTTGTTTTTTCAGGTTTTATTTGTATAATAAGTGAAGTCATAAGTCCGTTACTTGTTTGAACAGTTTTAAGAATTATTGCAATGAAAAAAAAAACAAATAAACGTAGTTGGCATTGTTTCAGTTTTTTGTGATTCAAAAGACTGTACATCTAAAAATCTTCTAACAAGTTTTCGCACTTATAACAAAGACATTTTATCGGGAAGTAAAGAAAAAATAAATCGTATTAGCTAAAAAGGAAACACATTTTCATCTTGTTTTTCCCCATCAAAAATCGTCAACTTTGACTGCAGTGTCATGTTGCCCTTCTACTTATCACAATTCACTGGAACTGACCAGCTATTTTGCCATTGATACGCCGACAATCTTCAATGAAAAACCGAGTGGATTACGTCATATTCACTCAAGCCTCGCATCGACAGTTCGTCTCGCCAGAACTGACAGTTAGCGAACAGCAGACCGCAAGATTTTGAAGGTAAGATTTTATCATCTTCGTTTCTTCAGACAATGTTTGTGTTACAATTTGCCTGATGTTTTAAAAAATTAAGGTAAACAGTTTTTATAGAACCGAGTCACAAACCAATCGTTATCGCTTGTTCTCCATTTATATTGAAAACAATCATTTCTGAGTTCGTATGTTTTGCCCAGCGACTGAAGCGTACTAATGTTGATTTAGTTTTAGTTAACTTTATAATTGTCTTCTGATTTTTAGAGAACATTTGTAAGTCTAAAAACATTTGTGAGCCTTGCTCGCGTATTAGTACGCGAAGTTTTTCAAGTGCGAAGTTTCTGCTCTCCCATTAGTTGTTGTGACAAGTGAAACCTGTGTCTACCTTAAACTTGAAGGGCTAATTGACCACCTGTTACCAGTGGTGGATAGTGAACAGCAGATTAAGCGAAGCCTTTAACTGAATTAATATGGAGTTATAACATCAACATTTTTTTTTAGACAATGCTTTGACAACAAGTTTCGATGCGTAAGCATTTTACAGCACGGGTTGTAAGGACTGACTACATCTTTATTTTTAAATGGTGCGGACAGGATTTGATTTAGTTATTCTAAAGAGTTAAAACTCGGTGTTAAATATAAAATACTGCGTACTTCAGCATCACAGAGTACTTGCGCTGGGTGTACTTTAATACAACTGTTTAATAACTGCAATAGTGAGGAAATAACAATATTTAACTATAATAATAGTAATAGTAATAATAATATTAATAATATTAATATTAATATTAATAACACTAAAGTAAATGTTTTGCTTTATCAATTGTGTTTTCTTTATTATACTTGAACTTAATCAATCAATAGTATTGCGGTCGTAAGTTGTTTGTAACAAAGCTAACTAAGGAGGCTTTGGGGGTTCACTTGGTTTTCAGAAAGAACAGTAGACGCAATTAGCTACAACTGCTATAAATCACAAAGGGTTCTCGGGTATCAGGTGATTTCTGCTGTGTTCCAACCAAAATTCCTTCCCTACGCGGAACACTTTTCGTTTATGCCATCGTAACATTTAGTCAGGAGATGTGTGTAAATAATTATTTATTTATTTATTTGTTTTTTATTTATTTATTTGTTTGTTTGTTTGTGTGTTTGTTTGTTTGTTTGTTTCTTTATTTGTTTACCATCATTTTTTAAAACAAAGGTTCCAATACAGCACGGGCTGGCTTAAATGCAGCTGTGTAAAAATACAGTAACACTTGGACTGTTATTAACATTAGCATTAACCTTAGTAATGGCAGTGATGGTGGGCTCAGTTGAAATGCATGGGCAGTTTGGAGTCACCCGTTCAACTAACTCGCCTTTTGATTTCTTACTCGTGTGTTCATGTTAGCAACAATTGTTCCTGAAATGTGAGGTCCACACCCCGTCGTTACTTTAACCAGCAACAATGAAGATCCGAAGCCTAATCCTCGTCCTGCTGTGTGTTGAGCTGGACGGCTGCACGTCCGCTAGAGGTATGCATGCATGTTTGGTTCAATTGGAAACTCAGTTAATTTTGTTAGAATTAAACATTGAGGCAACAATCACGTTCATTCCATCGGGACCAAGTTGTCAATGGCATTGGCTGCAGAAAAAACACAGCTAAATAACTTTGAAAATCGCTTTCTTTCGCTTTCAACTTTGCTTGATAAAAATAATGGTGAAAACACACAAAATTCACAAAATTGTTTCTATGTATGAAAATTGATTTGCTTTATGTTTTTTAAAGTAGAAGCTAAAATAAAAAAAGAAGCAAAACAAACCATCTAACTGTCATTCAAATACTGGAACAATCAGCTCAGAACATACACACATACATACATGTATACATCCATAGATACATACACATACATGTATGCATATAACACACACACACACACACACACACACACACATATACATACATTCATACACGTACATATATGTATACATACACACACACACACACACACATACATACATGCATACATACTACATACATACATACATACATACATACATACATACATACATACATACATACATACATACATACATACATACATACATACTTTCTGCAGTCAGGAAGCATATGAATATGTAATCAAATAGGTTACACAAAACTTAAAACTGACGCTTAATGAGCAGTAAAACGTATTAAATCCAAGCAATTCCCGGCCATATAACTTCCTATTAAAAAGTTTGAATAGTTGTCAAGGCTGAAAACAATAAGGTCCTCAGAGCTTAGACTGAAAAGTTTACTTTTACCAGCTGCAATGGTTAAGAAGTTAATATTCGTACCTTTCACAAATGTCCACATTTAACCTTAGGGAATGAATCAAAGCACAGGAATATCAAGAAAAGTTTTCTCAGTGATGCAATGAGAGAAATGGATTACGGCCCAGTGTCTTCAAACAAGAAGGGATCTATGCTGTCGACTCATCGACATCATCAACATTATCACCATCACCTTAATCATCGCCATCTTCATAATAAGGGCTTTGGAAACACTGAGGAACATCAAAAAGTTAACAACGACGGTTTTGAGAAGTCCAAAATCACTGTCAAGATCTACCGACCAGCAAAGCTTGCGCTGCTTCGTAAACCTCATTGGAAACACCACAAAGCAACTGCTCGGGTGTCAAAGATTGATCCCGAGGTGTCAAATGCCGTGTTGCCCATTGTAAGAACGATTACAAACAAAGACAGTCAGGGCTTTAGTTCCCAGGCAGCGCGTAAGACATTTGCTGTAGCTAAGAAAATGTTTCTCAAAGTACTGGAAGGTGTGAAGAACAGCTTGAAGCACAAAAACCTCACAATGCAACCGCAACCAAGACTAAAGGATCTTGCAGATACAAACCTAAGCAATCACACAGTTCTCCTTCTACCTCCTGATAAACAAGCAATTACCTTCCACGATCAAGACAAGAGCACTGTAGTTGAGGAAAACAGAAGATTAGATCAATCAGATCAAAATCCAGATATTTTGTCAAAGGTACCGTTGGATGAAAACGAGAAAAATGACAATTATGACCAGAAAGAAAAATCTGTCACTGTTCAGAATCCAAATTCTCATCCGAACGGAAAAGTTGTTGAACCTGAAAATAAAACACGGGACCTAACCCCTCAACCCTTAAAAATTCAAAATTATGACGTTGATATCAATACAACACTCAAAAATTTCGACTTGGTCATCGATGCTGCCACTTCAGGATATAAAAAGGTAAATCCAGCCTATATTGTTCCACCTGATACTTATCTGCCAAGCGGACAGGCAGCAAAGTCAACTGCTGAAAAACAAAAGCAAGCTGAAAGTGATTTAGGATCTGCCAGTGTACAAGACATGGACATCAGTGAAAAGGTTGTCACTAGCCCACAAAACAACAATCCTGGACTAATAAAGAATAACCCTGAAATATCAAAATTTATGACAAAAGACAGCGGTGTGAATAGCACCCATAACAAAATTGCTGACGCCATGAAGATTATTGCTCAGTTTAAGGATAAACTAAAATTACGTTCAGAAAGCAAAACCCAAAATGGACCAGCTTCTCACAACAAGAATGAAAGTGTTAGTCGCGTGTCGTTACATAGTCTACTTGCAGATCACCAGCACGTCCTTGGTAAATTTGATGCTTTATTGAAAGCTCTTAGTAACCAAAAACACGGGAACGAGACAACAGGAAAGACGGCAAAGGAAACAAATCTACTCTCTTCAGGCATTTCAACAACGCAAAAGCAGAGTACACAGAGCGATGGGAAAATTAAACCCCAAGTTTCAAAACCAGTTCAAGAAAATGGATATTTGATCAAATCAAACAGCAACAGTTTAGGTGTGGGACAGGTTACTATGCCCCCGTTGGAACCTAAAGAAGTTAATGTAAAAAATTCAGCAGGAGAACAAAGTTCACAAGCTGGAACTGTGTCTCAGCAGAACTTAAAGAAGCAATCGGAAACAATTTCGACGGGAGTGTTAACGGAAGCCATTCCTCCCGAGCTGCAAAAGCCCATACAAAAAATTGTAAGCTCTTTGCAGCAAGTTACCAGTGGTTCAAATAATAAACAAGAAAGAACTGGTGGGAAAACTTTTCAAATTCAGGGCAAAGGAAACACAACCAAAAACAAACTAATTCAAAGTGAATTTGAAGGTTTAAATGGTCTCCTTTCTTTGATGAATAAAACCGCTAATCAAAAAGGTCTGTTTGCGCCTCTCAACAACTATTCTGCAAACCCGACTGGTCAGTCGAAGTTAAGAAATAACACCAAACCAACGAAGCTAACTGGACATCTTGCAATCTCTCAGAATCCCAATTCAGATCATCCAAATATGGAAACAGGTGCCAAGCGCCCAAATCTTGATTTAATTAAAAGTGTAAAAATGGAAACAAGTTCTACTGGGAATGGTACAGCATCAATGAACAGTGGTAATGCAACTGGACAAGCAACTTTGCAATTACAAACTGCTAGGAATATTTCTGACAAGAACAACCAACCACAGTCAAATAAGAATCGCCTATTGGAATTATTACATAATAACACTATAATAAATCTTCTTGATAATGCGTTGACTTCGCCAGCCCAGCTCAGCAATTCAAATAGCTCTGTTCTAAGGAACATTGCAACCCGAAACAGTTCAAAAGGAACTGCAAACACGATAAAGAACTTTCATGTGTCGAAACAACTGGCAGCTTCAAGAAAAGCTTTCGAGACAGCAAAAAAGTTAATACAGGCCACTCTTGCCAGAGAAGAGCTTTACAAAGCGGAAAAAGTTTTTCAGGAAAAGCTTAAAGAAATGTTAAAGAAAACGGATTCTACACCAGGCCTCAAAAAGATTAACGCGCAAAGTGACAAAGCTGACACTCAGGACACACAAGCATCGTCACAATCAGATTTGCCGTTAACAGTTCCTAATATGGCCGTGCCATCCACGCCTACTGCAGCTGATGCCCAGGCTCAGAGTCAGCCCTTGCCCACGCAAGATAAGCAGATGCAAGAGACGGCTGACAAAGCGGCGCACTTAGAGGAAAAGATTGCAAAACAACAAGAAAAAATGTACAAAGAACTTGCAAATGGTGATGCTAGCGATGATAATGGAATGCAGGAGGGGCCTGGTACTGGTTCAATAAGAAATGAAGAGGAGGAAGAACCTATGACATCACGTGACAAGCACGAAAACTACGGAGACTTCCAAGATATTGATGAGGAGGAACAAAAGGGATTTTATCTTAATCGTCCGATGGCCAGTTATGCCGAATCAGATATTGATTCTAGTTTCCCCAATCGTGGCTATCTCCGCGATAGGGTTGGTCTTCCGTTAAAAGAAGACGAATATTCTGATAATGTCGATGATGCTAACAACGAAGACCCGGATGATGGTGAACCACACCCTTACAGCATGCGAGATGAGATAAGCGCTCCTGCAAAGCATTTGTGGAAAGATTCCACACAGCATCCAGATACAAAGCAACAACAACAACAACAAAAAAGCAAGCTGTCTGCTGGGGTAAGTTCCTCAAAGACACGAGGAAGCAATTCTGATGAAGATGATGATGATGATGATAATGATAATAATAAGAGGGAAGAGAAATCAGATGATGAAGCGATTGTGCAACCCGAAGGTGATGCAAGAGTAAATGACGTTTCTTTTAGCGACACAGAGGATCTAGGCGGTATAGAAGAGCATGAGAGTAGCTCCAACACAAGAAAAAAATCATCAATTCAAACAGTTGCCAACAATGTCCCTAAACGCAAAAGCATGTCAGAGCCATCTATTATAGAAAATTCAACTGCCGTTCACGTGGGAAAGAAAAATCCTGCTAGTGTTTCGCATGCTCAGAAGAAACAACTGAACCTTAAAGTCAGGGACAATGTAAGCTCTCCAGACGCTGGAAATGAATCGACAATTCCTGAGGAAGATAATTTTGTGCTATAAGGCTTATAAATCATTTTGACTTCAGGATTGAGTTTTAAGTTTTATATTTTTGTTGAAAACTACAACAAAGTTTAAGAAAAACTTTTGATGCTATGCAAGACGGCCATCACAAAGGAGAAAAGTATAACTCGCGTGTTACTTACTTTCTCCTTGTTAAAAAGCTAGAATGCACAGTGATTATATATGAGGGCTGCTTGTTTAATAACAATAATTGGCAATCTTAAAGCTGCTTGTGTTTAACTTAAAATGAATGTTTCGTAATAGCTGGTAATAAATAAGTTAATCTGCATAAAAATTTCTAAAGATGCGATTGCTGGAAAATACAATAATTGAATGCAAAAATTATCAAATGCAAAACACGTGTTACTACAAGTGTTTTAGGTATGCGAACCCGTGTTATTGCCATAAAACGTCTCAGTTGAGGTGTCAGATTTAGCTTCTTTGAAGCTAAATTTTTGTTTCTGATTTCTATTTAACAGTAATATTTAGAAGTCAAACCTAATTACACAGGAAAATTTGAATTAAAACTCATTTTTCCTGTGCGACCTACAGCAAAAAATTCTTGCAATTTAATGCAATCTCCCCGTGAGGTTTTGTCGTGTTTGCATCGAGTGATATTAAACATCAATAACTATATAAGTACATAAAATGAACGGCAATAAAACTGTGGCGATAATTATCTTTATTGAAATCGAGTTTGCAGCTCTGGGAAAACTGGCTGATCCTGGATTTTTTCAGTTAGCAATAAAAACAAAAGTTTACTGTATAACAATGCAAAAAGTTACAGAAACTGCTAGAGTCATCTAAAAAATTCTACAAAAGTTAAAGTTTACTAATTAAGGCGAGGATTTTTTGTTTCCGTTGCATCTCGGGATTACAATAACTTACCGCCTGATTTCCCGCTAAACAGTCCTACTCAGTGCTGTCAGCTTTCAACACTGCCACGCATCTCTATCGCTGTTACAGCGGGGTCAGTTGCCATCGTTGTCATAGGGCTGTGTTCTGCATTGCTGTTAGCTGCCATTTTACATCATTATGCTGTTAGCTGCCATTTTACAGCAGTGCTGTCAGTTGTAATCTTTGTCTCACTGTTGTGTTCTCCATTGTTATCACAGCGCTGTCAGTTACCACCGCTATCGAAGTGCTGCCATTTGTCAACTTCGCTACTGTCGTGTGATGTGATCTCCATCATTATCATAGAGCTGTCAGATACCACCGCTATCAAAACGCTGAAATTTGTCATTTTTGTTACTGTCACAGCACTATGTTCTCCAGCACTTCCTCAAAGCACGATGAGATATCAAGGTCTACCTACGTGGAATTCCATTGATGATAATATTAAAAAAACTAATCAACGCAAACGTTTTAAACACTCGGCAGCAAATCAAGGCACGGTTTCTTAAAATTTAAATGTGGAAATCGCTTGTCCCAAAACCTTTTTATCATGTCTTCAGCTGTGTGCCATGCTTGTCACACTCTTCCTGTGTAAAAACATACGGTTTTGGTCTATCCCCCAACAATTTATAAGCAGCCCCAGTTTTAGCCTCTCGATTACAAGACCCGCCGCTTATAAGCCCCACTGGTCATCAGTCCATTCAGATTTCCTTACAACGTCAAACAAGCCTCGGATTTATAAGCGGCGTTTTTTGCTGCGAGCCGTAAGGCGAGCAGCAACTACGGTGGCCCAAAAGTGTCACGGCAATAGAGCAAACTCACGGCAAACTAGAGCAAACTCGTGGCAAACTAGAGCAAACTCACGGCAAGCTAGAGCAAACTCACGGCAAGATAGAGCAAACTCACGGCAAGATAGAGCAAACTCACGGCAAGATAGAGCAAACTCA
>JAOBYE010337429.1:0-11289 GCA_025403585.1 Parazoanthus swiftii | reverse complement strand
TGAACACCTCCGATCACGCCCCCTCGTTATCCTAATATGGCTGACGCAATCCTTATTTGGTTGTTGCATCAGTTCTCCGTAAACCTTCGACATTTTTAAAACAACTTTACACTTTGAATACAACATTTCTATAAAGATAAAGCGAGCACTATTGAATTTATATTTATCGAGTTTCTCATACCGTTTCGAATGATTCTGAGCGATTCGAGCAGCTTTGCGTCGCAAACGAATCATTTGATCAGTTGATGATTTGCATTTTAGCGCGAAGCTAATTACTGAAGATTAGTTAAAGCTTTGTCTTTCACTCTTTGACTTGTTCTATTTCATTTTTAAACCAATACGCGTCAAGCTGACTTCAAGTTTATAAAAATATCAACATGACTAAAAAAAGAAATCAGTTTGAACTGTAATTTGTTCGTAGTTCCTCAAACAAGCACACATTTTCCGCTGTCTTTTTCCGGCTAAACGTAAAATTCCTGTTCTCCTAAATCTCAGGGAAACATTTTGCTGTAACCAATCAGAAGCAAGTAAAACTGTTGTCAAACAAACCTGAAGTATTTTCAACCAATCATATGAGAGAGCAAATGACAGGGACAAAGTCCATCTTCGATCACTATAAAATTGTTTGTATGTGTGGAAAATTGTTCATATTTCATGCCAAGATTTCTTCTGCACGCCAGTGTTTTGAAAACAAGTGGTTTTTGATCATCACAGTTCCTCCGTTTCTTACTTTCAAGTCTGCTAGTACGATGCCTTCAACAGGAATTTATACAACTGAGAATCGCTGGGCTGGCATCAAACGAGATTATTCGCCGGCCGATGTTGAAAGGCTTCGCGGTTCTCTGAAAATCGAGTATACACTAGCCAAAAGAGGCGCTGAAAAGTTATGGGCGTACGTGACTCAAGGGGGATCGAGCTATGTTAACGCACTGGGAGCCCTAACAGGTAAGTTTAAGGTTATTTTCAGAAACGTGAGCGAAGAGTCTGTTTACTGTGGTGTTGAATTTCATTTTTGCGTCGTCTTTGGCTTTGCGAAAATCCACGTGGCTAGTTAGCCTGTTCTAAGCATTCTTGATTGTAAATTGGAGCTCGAGAAATAATTTTGTGTAGTACTATTAGAAAAGTGAATCTCCGTTTTGTTGTGTTTTATTTCCGATGTAACCAAAGCTTTATCGCATTTACACGTGTTGGTTCATCTACATTTGCCGGTCATGGTTCTGAAAGCGGAGGAGTGGCGGGGGTTTGTCAACAACGTCAACCCAAGCGAACTTTGAACAGATGCATAAATTACCAGCATTTTTGGTTATTTTAATCAATACGTAGAAAAAACCTTCCATATACACGCAATCAAAAATAAACCTCGATATAGTACGTGTTTGCGCCGCGGGGAGGCTATAAAAACAGTTTTCGTAATTCTGACGTTTTGATTTTTGCCCCGATATTGCTCTAGGGTTTTTTAAAAAAACCTCATTAAATGATAGATGACGTGCACCAAAACAGGCATTTAAAAAGAAGATGAAGATAAATTTTAGAAAATGGAGATGTCGTACCGAAAACAGGAAAAATGCAAGGAATGAAAAACGGCTTCGTCGACCGTCACAGAATGCAGATTGATTGTTTTTAGTTTTATATTTATTTTTTTTTTAATTTGAAAGATACTGGCAAAAAACAAAACTATATCGCTTAGAAGATTAGATCGTTAGTGGATTTTGAAGAATAAATTTTAGAACTACGGTACGAGTGATTATAAGACGATTCTTACATCTTGTAGACTTGTTTAAGTCATTATAAAGAGTCCTCCTATTGTAAGTCCTGACTGAGTTCACATAGTATTTGTTTCTTTAGTTTAGATTCGGTCGTCTGTGAAAAGACTTGAGTTGATGATCACTCCAAACCGTATGAAAGAAAAAATTCGAGAGTTCATTTAATAATGAGATTTTAAACCCAGGGGGTTCTCCAACATAAATGTCTAGGGGGGCAATAATTTAATCCTGCCAAATAACATGCACCAAACTAACTATACCCGAAAAATACCCTTGGTCAAGACGGAAAAGACATAATATGTTTTCAGTTAAAATGGCCAAAGGAAAGACTGCCTAAATCTTCCAATGCCCCCTCCCCCCACAAAAATATATTGCACAAAATTGTCAACTCCCCAAATTGTCAATAGTTAAAGAAATTTCAAACCCCAAAAAATCCATAAAAAAAACTATTTAAGTCTACTTGAACTTCATGACAGAGAATTTGACAAATGATGTTTCTGATAGGTGGGCAAGCAGTTCAGATGGCCAAGGCAGGCTTGAAAGCAATCTATCTGAGTGGATGGCAAGTCGCAGCTGATGCTAACGAGGCTGGCCAGACATTTCCTGACCAGAGCCTCTATCCAGCAAACTCTGCACCAAAGCTAGTTCAGAGGATCAACAATGCTTTTGTGCGAGCCGACCAAATTTCACATATGGAGGGATCAGAGAAGCACATTGATTACTTCCTACCCATTGTTGCTGATGCAGAGGCTGGTTTTGGTGGGCCACTGAATGCATTTGAGCTGATGAAGAATATGGTCAGTTTCCAATCTATTGAGTAATGATTCCTATCTGGTCTTGCTGTGCTTTACTACTTAACATGGAAATAGCTTGCAAGCAATCTAGACATAAGTAAAAAGTATACCGGTAGGTATAATGGTAAGATATTTTTAGAGCTCTTCAGATTGCCAATTAAGGCCCAACAAAATAATGTTGAAAAGTACTAAGGACAAACTTCAGCTTGCAAGATTAAAACAAATCACTGACAGCCTGGAAAATTGAAATTATAGTAGTTCTAAAACTGTTAAAAAAAATATTACCTTTCAAAGCAAAAGTGAAAACTTGTTGACCAGACAAAATTCTGCTCTCAACAAGGTCTGTCGAGCTGGAGAGGGTCAATGGGGGCAATTGCCCCCCACCCCACTTTTTGAGAAAAATTCTTTTCAGCCCCCTCCCCACCTCACTCTGAATCACCAGTCAGACCCCTTCCCCCCACTTTCAAAGTATCAATGCAGCCTTGGCCCAAAAGTGGTTACTGCACAATGCAATCTCAAAAATGAGTTTAGTCAGGAAATTGTATATTAAGAAGATTTCAGATTTTCAAAATTTAATGTGACTAAATGTAATAAAATATTTAGCTTTGTACTCAGGCGTTTTCACATTTTAAAACAGAAAAACCTCTTGAAAGAGAAAAAAAAACAAGATTGAATTGTATAAATGTCAGCTACAGTTCTGTGTATAAAGGTTGACTTTAAAAAATCTAAGCAAGAACTGCAAAATGCAGAGTTCAAAAAGGATCATTGGAGCTTTAAACTACTTAATATAAACTCCCATTTTGTTGAAGTAATGCACACAGCATTACAAAAATAAAAAATACACTGTCTGTCAGCTCTCTAGCAGTGGCCTCCACTGGCATGCAGTTAAGGCTACAGTTAGTATATGTATTGCCTCCTGTATATTGTGAATTAGAAGGAGCTGTACACACAGAAAGTGTTGTGATGTGTTTACTTCATACTGGTGACTGGTAGGAGTTCTTTTAGCACAGTTCTCAGCCATATGGCTCAGAAATCAAAGTCACTGAAGAAGGGTTTTACTAAAGAGTGTTTTGTCTTTCAGATAATTGCTGGTGCTGCGGGAGTGCATTTTGAAGATCAGCTTGCATCTGAGAAGAAATGTGGTCACATGGGTGGCAAGGTGCTAGTCCCAACATGCCAGTTCATCAGAGTGCTCAACGCAGCAAGACTTGCAGCAGACACTCTGGGAGTATCCACTATAATTGTTGGCCGGACAGATGCAAACTCAGCAGGTCTGGTAACCTCCGATATCGACCCCCGAGACAGGCCATTCTTGACTGGTGAACGAACTCCAGAAGGGTTCTTCCGTGCAAGGAGTGGACTTGACCAAGCTATTGCCCGTGGGTTGGCATATGCACCTTACTGTGATGTCATCTGGTGTGAAACTGGAAAGCCCAATCTTCACGAAGCCAGAAGGTTTGCTGAAGCAATCCATGCCAAATTCCCTGGTAAACCACTTGCATACAACTGCTCACCTTCATTCAACTGGAAAGCTAACCTTACTGATGCCGAGATTGCCGAGTTTCAGATTGGACTGGGCAGGCTGGGCTACAGATTCCAGTTTGTCACCTTGGCTGGGTTTCACAGTCTGAATCACGCCATGTTCAAGCTTGCAAAAGACTACAAACATCGTGGCATGAGTGCATATACCAGAATCCAGGAAGACGAGTTTGCACAGGCCAAAAATGGCTTCACCTGCCACAAGCACCAAAGAGAAGTTGGCACTGGGTATTTTGATCAGGTCTCCATGGCAATCAGTGGAGGAAAGTCTTCAACCACTGCCTTGTCTGGCTCCACTGAGGAGGAGCAGTTCAAGTCATCACCTACAGTGTATAGCAAACTGTGATTTCAAAATTTACCATTCAGACTGTATTTCCTCAATCTAGCCGGACACCTCAGTCTTGGATTGCTGATATGTAAATAAACTCACAACTTCTAAATAGTTAGTCTCCTCTAGGAAAGTAATATTAAAAAAAAATAGTCTGACAGTGTACATCTGAAATGTAAATAGGCTCTTCTTTCCCCTCGTAAAGGAGTAGTTTTCTCCTTACAAAAAGAATAATTCAAAATATGTTGTAAACTTAAGATTCTTTGGTTTGAATATTGCAGATATCAAGCATTCTTGAACTCAAGAAAAAATATCAATAATCCCCAAGAATTTAGACAAAGATTAGGTTGGGGTCTTGGGCTCAATAGAGGAAAACAGTATGAAAATGGTACAAGAAAGGCACAGTTGAAAGAAATTTGGCAGTTGAGACTTTGGCAAAATAACTTATGCCAATTTTTTGACATTTTGACAGTTCTCATTGTCAGTAGTTTAATGTTAGTAGTACGTACTTCTTGTCCCATACATTTCTCCTTTTCTACAGAAAACTAATATAAATTTTGAAATGCAAATTTGATTAAATTTGAATTTCCTTTTGAATTCGATACTAACAGTATTTTAAAAGACATCTGATAAAGATGGTGAGTACTTTGTTTTAGGATGACCAAGAATATTCAGGATTTAGCCAAAAGTTAAAAATCCTATACACAATTTCAAGAATTTTACTTTTACTTGTACAGTCTGTTTTCCATACTTTTCCAGATGTAGATAATAGTTTCCAGCAATCAAAAGTTTCAAGCAGACCGCTATAATTGAAGTAGAGAAAAACTAGTTGGCAAACAGAGTTAAATATTATCATGGTATATTCAAAGCCATTTGAACACAAAAAGTTACATAGGATGGCTGAAGCTGGAGTTTATTGTGCTCTGTTAATGAGGTCAAAATTTCATCTGTAATTTGCATCATATGAGTTATCAACAATCAATTAAATGATACAACTTAGAATAAGGATAGACAAACTTCCTGTTGAAGTGTATTTATTGTGCAAGTTCAGGTTTTAAAAAGTTAATGTTAGTACTTTTGAAAAATTCATGTTTATGTTTTAAAATGTTCAACAGCAATGGAGTACTTGTTGCTTATACAGAATGATTCAGTAATTATCAAATAAAGACTTAAAATTGCATTCTTATAGGTGTTTGTTTTAACTACGTTTTTGAACATTAAAGTGATTGTTCCAGTAGAAAATGACTTAATACTGAGACGTTCTGTAGTCTAACTACTCTAATATGCATCGATTTGTAGTTGTCCCATTGCAACTCCTGGCAGAGGGGTACTCGCCCATATTGTGGGTGTGGATCCACCAAAGTCTTTATAAACGCTAAGCCTACAGTATTTAAAACTTGAAAGCTTTTTTCCACACTTTGTAACTGAAGCAATCAAAAATAATGCTATTTCAAACAATTAATTTTGAAGCAAACAAGTTAAAAGAGACCTCTGTGGTCCATAGGTCAGGGTTTATACAGATAATAATTAGTTGAATGCAAAATTCCAGACTTTATTAAAGATTTTTTCCCTGATTTTCCAGACTTAAAATTAGGTAATAATCACTTAATTAGATAAAAGTATTGCAGAGTGTCATCATTTCATGCATGCAAAAGCCAAGATTTGATAATTATATAGATATTTCAGTGACCTGCCATTTAGTCTTCCAATATTTTAGATAATGTTTGAGCTTTTAGTACTTTTTCTCAAAATAGACATTTTCCTGGGCATTAACCTTCAGGTTCAGTGGTGCTAAGACCTGGAATACCCCTATGCAGAACCTGAGAAGGGCACATGACCTAATTTGATTCAAGTCTGCACTGAAAAAACATCTAAAATCCAGCTAACCAACTTATTTTACACCAGACCTATACTATATAATAATTATATGCTCAATGTATTCATCTTTGTGTTCTTTATTGTGATAAATATTTTAACAGTAAGTTGCTTTAAAACAGAGCCCCAATTAAATCAGCTATGCTGAACTGGGCATCTCTGTATAAATGTTGTCATAAATAAATAAATTGTTTCTGCTATGGAGTAAAAGCCCAGAAAATCCAGACTTTACCGAGACCTTTGCTTTATTTTCCAGACACTTTTTGGACTTCCAGACTTTTTTCTGTTAGTACCAACACTCACATCTGATAGATTCTCTGCTAAAACTACAACCTTTCTCAGATAATAATTTTAACTACATTGTAGTTGGACAAAATGTATACCCGATTCCTGACCACATCAGCATTTAAACCATACCCTCATAAAGGGTGGAACATACTGGTACAATCAGTCATGGGGAGCTACCTCCCCAAGACATGACCTGCATTTTGATAACATTAATTTTGAAGCCACCATTTTTGGATGAACAGATTTGTTCAATTTTCATCTGATGGGGTGAGTATCAAAAATCTAGAGATTTCCTACTACTTTCAACAGTCACGTGCCAGTAAGTATTATCTTTGATCATTTTATTTGCCCTAAGTTAAATACAAAATTATATAGGTTTTTAAAACCAAAATTTAAGTCTTGACTTAATGATGTGT
The DNA here is from genome assembly GCA_025403585.1 of Parazoanthus swiftii. Lineage (NCBI taxonomy): Eukaryota > Metazoa > Cnidaria > Anthozoa > Zoantharia > Parazoanthidae > Parazoanthus > Parazoanthus swiftii. The sequence continues at coordinate 4,286 of JAOBYE010337429.1, read as the reverse complement.
TTCTTCAAAACAACTTCCTTAAACAATTTCACTCTGGCTTCAATTTGCATAATTTTACAAATTAAGTCATAATAAATTATAGTACCCATTACATTGTACAGTTATTATAGATGGTATCATATAACCCTTCCCACCTCCTCACCTGCCTACCAATTTGGCTCCTTCCATAGGTCTGGATAATCAAATATTGAGATGTTTTAGCTAAAGAAACATTGTATATAAATTTGCATTTTTCATTGGTCAATCACTTATAGTCAACTAACCTGTAATTATATGTCTTTGAAAGAAAGAGTTTCAACCCCACTTTTTACCAAATATTTTGCGAGAGTCGCATCCTTCAATACTCTTAATTCATGTTCACGATCTAAAGAACAAGCAAACTCATCTGGTCCCTGACCACAGCCACCACAACCCATAATACTTCTATATCCAGGATGCACCATCAATTCACAGAAAAAGGAAGTGACTTTTTGGCAGTTAGAGTCTGTGTGTTTGAATATCCTATCAAGAGCCTGTTGAAGTCTTGATTCTGACATGTCAGCTCCCATTGTACTAAGCCCAATAAAATAGTCAGCAAACCTAAAAAGACAAGAACATAACTGATTTAGGATATTTTAAAATCTTTGTTTGGGTTGCAAATTACAGACAGTTAGTTGTAATGTATATATGTAACACTGACTGACACAATAGATAAGATTGTTGAGGTTTTACCAAATTCTGATTGGAATTGAAAAACTTTAAACACTGGACATCAGAAAAGGAACCAGATAGTTTTTGACTTGCTATCTTGTATAAAAGAGAAGTTATTGAAAAGAATTTAAAAAAACCTACTGATAATCTTGTCAACTGGATATTATATGTAAGAACTACAGAACCAATTGAAACTGCACACTCATACAACTAAAATGTCGCTGAACTAAAAGGAAAATAAGAAACTAATCATCAGTAGGATACCAAAAATGTGTGCAATTCTACAATTATTGGTTTCTGCTCCATTAAACTCTTAAATTAAATCTCTCACTGAGCAAAACAGTAGATGTTTGGAGAATCACACATGTCATCTATTGGAGGCAGTGTATTTTTAGCTTGAGGTTTTTATAAGTATAAAGCAAAGGAATTTCTAGCTAAATATCAAGCCTTTCTAAAAGGTAAAAATACAGTTTTTTAAGACAACTGTAAGTTGTTACTTAGTAATATTGAAAAAAAACAGACAAGAAAGTGAATGATTAGATTCCACCTGGTATTTTTTGAACAATGAAAAATCTGTTTCTTATCAGAAGACTTGCATGCATGTCTAAAGTAATGATTTTCTTTGTTCTAAGCCATTTCACACTGAACAGTGACAATTTCATGCCATGCTGTCTGTGATGTGATTCAAAATTTACAATCCAAAGCAATGTCAAAAGCATGATTAAGAATGCAATCAAATCAATTTTAAAACCCTTCATGTGAAAGCCTTTTGTGAGAAAAAGAAAAGAAAAAGCAATAAGTTCATTTTATAAGTTGTTTTATATACTATTATTAATATGGTTTTAAAAGTTAAAACTATTTTTTTGCCTTTGAACATTACAAATTCAACATAATTTATTCATGAAGGGCACTCACTCGTCTGCAGTCTTAAATAGATTTCTGATTACCTTTTATACCTTGAACATTTAAAAAAATAATGATTGAGAGGGTTAAAAATTATGGCAAAAGAAGAAATAAAAGGTTGTAGGGTCACTGATTTTGCACTAAACATATGGGTTGGTACTGTATAAAACAGTGGGTACCAACCTAATTCCTGATGCAGAGAAAGTGTTCCTTGATTCTATTGCATCTTTGACAACAGAAGAGTAAAAAGTCATCCGAGGTTCTTCAATCCAGACACATTCTGAGAGCTTGAGTTCTACTGGAACTCTTGTGATCAAAATCCCAGTCTGGATCATAACAGAGACTAAGGTATCCCTGACACCTGGCAGGACATGAATGTGTTGATGGCCATCAATATGGGTCGGCAAGGAACCAACAAAGCACTTGAACCACTCCAACTGTGCTATGATCTCATGCCTTACCTGTTCTAAAATATATCACTGATTGAATAGAATGAAATGTTTATGAGTTAAAAAGAACAACAACAACAACAACTTTATTCGCACTTAATATTTGCTTACAAGTTTTATATACACATCTGTAAATTAATACAAGTGCTAGGACTCCAGAAGTAGTAAATACTAATCACGTCTGGAGCCCTATCACAATTTTAGTTAATAGAATTATGGTGCAGAGATATATATATAGAGAGTTATATATAGTTATATATAGTATTAAAAGTATATTATCAGTGTCAAGTCATCCTTATTTAGGCCAGATTATTTGGTTTTGCTTGGAGATCCCAAATCTTGATCCATGCACATGGTCAAGACAGGCAAATCTTGATTTTGAAGATTTGCTCTCACAAATAATGAGCCAATGAATTTTTTTTTTGTCAATATGATTATCTCAAAATTTTATATGCTTCCTGTGGGCAATAAGTACAAACTGATCATCTATTTGCCAATTCTTTTTGACAAAATATGGTTGTCTAGAACACTGGAATTGATATTTCAGGGCCTCCAAATCTAAAAGCTTACTTGGGAACTATACCCCAGAAGCCTAACTTAATCCTTCAAGCCCCAAACACGACAAATGGTGTGATGGTAAATTCTCCCAATTGAGCTCAATTCTTGCTATAAAAGCAGCTTGAGAGAATTTGGCTTTTCAACTTCAACAGCTTATTCTACTTGATCAATTTCCTCATTTCTCATCACCTGTTATATAATTTTGTTTGAGTTTTGTAAGGAGAAGTAAGATTCTGATAAATTGACTGGGGCTGAAAGGGTTAAAGTCCTTAAGTCAGACAGTTTATGGCTGGTTGAACTCTCTGCAACAGTATTTCTTAAAATTTTGGTGCCAAGTATAGTTGGTTTGCATGTGACGTCATAGCCGCCATGTTGGTGTACAATAACAATAGAGTTGTAATTACTTTCTTTTGTTGTGTCAATGAACATGGCCACCACGCCCTTTGTCTTTTGAGTCTCTGGGGATTAAGTGCAAACCAGCAACATATCAGATGACCAAAGAGAAGAGCTAGGGTGTATTTCTTGGTTCCAGTTAATCTTCATGTCATTGATTGTGTATACACAGGGAGCAAAAGTTTAAAGTTACTGTCTTGTCTGGCAACTAAATCTGTTACAAAAGACTTGTATGAAAATAAAATAAAATCATACTGGGTACAAATGGCACAAGCAAAGTTTCTTTATCTCAGTTGTTGTTTCCTTGTATCTTTTGGGGCCAAAAACTCTGACTACTCCACCCATAATTGCTTTACCAAACTGGATGGTATACTTACTTACTCTAAGGGACCAGTTATAAAAAATCCAGTGTACTAAAATTGTATCCCCCTAAAAAATCTCCAACAAGAAAAGGCCTCAACCTCCACATCTCCCAAAAATTACCTCCCCTCCCCCCAAAAAAATACCCATCTCCAACCCCCTCTGCTGAACCAGTTCCTTAGCTTGGGCAGTATGTAAAAGTTCATGTAATGAGGACTGACCTCCTCCAGGTTGACTGTAGCACTGCTCACAGCTCTCCTAAATCCAAATTTCCCTAAAAAGAATCCATCACTTCCCACTAATGAAGCATGTTTGTTTCCAACTGGCCAGCCTTCAGTCAAATTCAAATGCAGTCCCATTGGAATGCCATGTTCCTTGGCTAGTTTCACTGCCTCTTTTGATGAAACTCCATTAACTAGAAGCGAAACACTTGAAACTAATCCCGAAGTAAAAGCTTCAACAATTCCCTTATTTCTTGGTTCGGAATAGCCAAAATCATCTGCGTTTACGACAAGAATTCGTCTCGACTTGTTCGCCATCTTGGCGGTCAATCGAGCGCGGGAACGATGGACTGGGCCTGGGCACTGATTTGCTAAAGACTAGTGCCAGACCACCTCATTCGAAGATCCAAAATGGCGGACGAAAAAGAGAACGAAGGTGAGGTCAAATAATGTGTGATTTTTCACGGACATATTTTGGTGTCCAAGAATCCGAACACATTAGATCATTATCAACTTATATGGGTATTGAAAATTGAATTTAACTGCTATTCTATTCTTTACTCACAATCTCCGATTTGAGTTCCGAGAAGACTGCTTCCTGTTCCGCAGAGACGGTCAGAATCGGAATCCGGTTTGAGCGCCCCACAGTTCGAGCGCCCCAAGTTCGAGCGCCCCTGATCTAGGGGGCATAGATTGGAACTTCACAAATAAA
>JAOBYE010337318.1:0-15082 GCA_025403585.1 Parazoanthus swiftii | reverse complement strand
AATGAGACTAAGAAATACACTAAAAATCATGTAAAAGCACAGAGCTCTTGAAAACGTGGCAGCCATATTGGCGCCTTTACAACTTGGTTCAATAAAGTCGATATATGTATAGCTTCAGGAGCTGTTGATCTTGATCTTGTTACATATGGTCGTATTAGCTCTCCCTTCTAATGGGTGCTGAAATTATTTCAGTTAACATTGTTCGGGGTGAAAACTCAACCATTTTGTTTTCAGCTTGACCCAGTGTTGAGTCGAGGCAATTTGCACTTGCACCCAAGAAGTCAACCGGAGGGGTAGACAATTTCATTGATGTAAAAAGAGTAAGAACGGGTTTACCGATTAACGCTTAGAGATTCAAGTTGGTATATGATAACAACTTAGAGTCTGTTATTTTGACGTAGCATATACTGTTATCTCTTGTCAAAACACTTGGTAAATAGTCAAACTTTAATAACAGTTTTAAAATCTTCGGCGGCTTAGTTTCACTCACAATTTCAAATGTTGTTTGCTGCCTGCAGACAATAATTGATTGCAACTTTCACCTTACTGAATGTAACTGATACTCTCGACAGTTTTATAAAGTGTGACAAGCTTTACTGATCCGTCTGATCAATTACAACATATTGGGAACTTTAGCAGTTAGGACGAGAATGTCAACGAAGACGGCTGCTGAATTTTTAACTTTCCGTTTTCCCTCTCCTTGTTTGTATAACTCATTCGTTTCTTTTTTGTTTACCTGAAGGTGTGTTAGTATGAAAAATACAAGCTTTAGTTTTAAAGCTGGAGGAAGGTTGAAATGATTTGTACTCCGATGTTCACGTTCTCTACAAAACTCCTGAGCTGAGCTTTTTACGTTCTGCTTTCTAAAGACGACGTCGGAAAGGTTGCCAGCTGGTTGTATTCCCACGTGCAATTATTGTATTCTGTAATTAAGTCTACTGTTTTGTAACGTTATCGTTGACGTTCCCGACCTCGTTGCTTAAGCTCTCTTGTTGTATTTGCCCAACCCCCCCCCCCCCCCTCAAATATCTAATGGTCCGTCCTTTAAGGAAGCCAATGTTGTTTCAAGCACCTATTTAAAATTGCTCAGCGGAAAACAGCAAAATAAACCAGTTTTTCACGTGTTATCACTCTAATTGCAACTGTAGTAGTTATTGTAATTGTGCAAATAAACTATTAGTTATCAGTCGGTTTAGTTCAAGCAAATTACACCTGAAGCCAATGTATTTTGGTAAAGTCTCAACCTCCCAGTTAGCAGGTTTTGCCAAAAATTTGTTATTGAGCTAACTGACCACTGCCTTTTGGGTCACGCCTTGGATAATGTATTTCGCAAAACTTGCTGTTCTTGGCTCCCTGATTTTTTTTGCGAAAACTGAGCGGATAACATTGCTCGAAGGGGCCAAGGTTTGATATTTAGCTCATTTTTAGTTGCACGTACCCTGACAACTGTCACAGTATACCAACATCATTTGTACGCGCTTAGTTTACTGATCAGACGTGGCGGAAGCTCCAAACACAATTGAAGGAGAAACGCACAAAAGACATGTTTAAAGCTAACGCGAAAGCCGTAAATCGAATGCACTATGCTTTACTTATCAGTCGCTGACTTTTTAGACATTGTTGGTGTTTTGCATAAAATGGATAGTATCTTCATATAACATATTTCACAGAAACAGAAATATCTTCATCTACACAATAGTTAATGTGTTTTCACCTGTCACTGAACTTTCACACAGAGTTTACCATTTGCAGGTAGCTTTCTCCATTTTAAAAAATTCACGTATACAACTTGAAAACTCAGAGGCAGTTTGTACTAACAAATAAAATGAACGTGGCGATCCTATACAATAGAAAATGATTGAAAGAGTTATTTTAAGGTATTTTTGGGTGGGGTGGAGGAACTGATAAATGAAAACCGGTTTTTCTCTTTTTAAATAAAGAAACAATGGCGGAACTATAACAGACATGCAGATACGAAGTATCAACATGGTTGTCTCTGTTGTAGCCTCCTCCGCAGGCAACTCAATGAGGCAAAAGGCAAATATAGGCAAATGTACAGCAAGTATAGGCAAATGTACAGCTAATATGGGCAAATGTTAGCATCTCTATTGCACTTTGTTGGCATTTTTCGTTTGGCGGGAAGCAGAAACTTGGTTTGGCATTGCCTGCATTAGAATGACAGTTTCTTATTACCGGTTGTTCATTCTGCTGTCACCAGAGTCCATCATTAAGGGTCAGCGCGATTTAATCCTGCAAATTATCGTAGAGCTGAGACAAATTTACACAAACTGATCAAATAATGTCTGCTGAAAGCTCATTTGAGACAGCGAAATTTACAGTGAACTACGGGCGTTGCTCTGAAAACTTTGTGTTAGCTGTTTTCGGATTTACAAAGGGAAATCAAACCTTAAGTTATCATACCTTCATATCAAGATTTGACAATTTCATTTTTTCCATCGGCAATGTCAGACAGAATGCAGACAAGCAAGCAATGATTTTGTAAATAAAAGAAAACTTACAATAAAAGGTTTGCTTACAAAGAACAAGTGAAACACTGTTACTTGACAGTACATAACGGTTACAACTAGCGTTTCTCATTTCGCAACTGTCTAAAGTCTATTCTTAGCGCATTTGTTTTCGGTCATTTTAGCTTCAATATTCTTTATAAGAAGACGAATTGCATATATCCTATTTGTTTAAACTTCAAATTAAAAAAGAAAAACAGCTGTTTTTATTTTTGATTTCATGAGTTTTGTTTGTAGAACTTATTAACTAAATACGACAACTGTTTAAATTAACTTTTTTAATAAAAGATGTCAATTATTTGAGATCGTAACTTTAAAAGTATTTCACTCCAACAATGTTTTGTTTGAAATATCATTTGGAACAGTTTATACGAAGATGATGTTTCGGCACCTTTTGTTAAATTTCCAATAAATTATATGTTTTGGAATCTATGTCCATACTTGCTAGCTGATCTCACTGTTGCGGCAGACTGCTGGACTAAGAAACGATGAATTTTTAATTGCGATAAAAATCATGGAGCCTACATAGTGTGAATAAATTTGGAAATCGTTTTTAATGTTTTTATTTAGTTTTGTCTTGATTGCAAAAACAGCGCGAATTTTTTTTCCTGAAATTAAAAGCACTTCAACTTTAAAAGAAGAAATATTGTTGCTTGCGCTGTGCAAACCTTTCTATCAAGGTGTCAAGTTTTTTTGCACAAGATTGATTACAATAATGAACGAACCACTCCCAAATCACTCTTCCAAATTGAAGGGTTTTACTTGGTACTGTAGCGTTACAGAGCTATGAAAAATTTGTCTACAAACTCAACACAAACTGCTCCTATTAAGGAGATATGTCGACTTTCTCAATACGAAAGCTTTGTATCTCCTGATGATGAATCCGTTGACACACAGTTTATTGTTCTTGCTGTCACTACTAGTGTTATGGCCTTACTAGCAGTACTTGGAAACACACTCATTCTTGCTGCAGTATGGAAAACACCGTCTCTGAGATCACCTTCCTATGTCCTAATCTCCGTACTAGCTTTGTCCGATATGGGAGCTGGTTTGATTTCAATGCCAGCTCATGTTATCGCTCTATCTACAAGATCAAAAAGGTTTCTGAGAGTCAATTGCATTGTATCCAACATCTTTGGAGCAAGCTCCCTTCCATTTGCGGCATTTTCGTTCCTCACAATAACCGCCACTAGCGTTGAGCGGCTTCTTGCCCTCCGTCTCCATCTTCGCTACCATGAATTTGTCACCAACAAGCGAGTTTTGTTGGTTGCAGCTTTGTTTTGCATAGCGGGAATTGCATGCCAGGTAATGCGCTTTATTGTAATTCCCATAATTCTTGGAAGCATCATTTTTCTTGGAATATTAGTTGCGATGGGTGTCAACGTTTGGTCTTACTGGGAAATATTCCAGATTGTCAAGAGACACCAAACCCAGATACATGCACAAATTCAATTCTGTCAGATGTCGAGTAGCCGAGGTACAATTCCTAACATGGCACGGTACAAGAAATCAGTTTTCACCATACTATACATTTACGGATTTTTTCTTTTATGTTACTTTCCTTTCAGTGTGGTCTCCGTTGCCACCTATATGATGGATAACTCAACCAATTTGTTAAAGGAAATCAGTCTTATTGCTATCTTTCTTAATTCTACCTTGAATCCTTTTTTGCTTTGCTGGAGAATAACTGAGATGCGTCTTTCAGTAAAACAGATCGTTCAAAAGTGGAAAAGCTCAAGAATTAACTCCTTGCTAAGCCTAGAGACGACATCTTAATCAGAAATATAGTGCGACAGAAGTATATAGAATGAACTGACTATTATAATAACTGCTTTGTTTGAATTCACGATTATGACTCGGAGTATTTTAAATGTTCTCTCAATTACAAAGAGACTTGCGTTAATTGCGTTAATGTATATATCTATTTGGTAGAGGATCTATCAAGACAAACCACAAGGCAGGACGCCATCCCAACTGAATACACTCTTTTTTTTTATTAAGAACCAGTAAAATTTGGCTCAGGCTCAATGTTTTTATTTTCCAGCCTCAAAATGTTATTTTGTTCTTAACGGTTATGTTTTCCGTAGAGAATTACACTCACCTAAAAGTCGGTAAGGTGCTTTTGTGAACTGTTTCACAAGAAGTTTGAAGTGCCTTTTGCAAGACAAACTATTCTTAAATGCCATGGGTGCGTTATTGGAGAGCTGAGTAATGTAGGACTGATACTGCAATTCAACCTTGCATACTTGCATAATTTTTTTTTGTCAGCATTAGTTTGTTCTTATTTTGCTCTTGTTTTTCGGGAAAATTAAGTATCGATGTTCTTATTAAGTTTGTTCTTAATAAAAATAAGTGTATCGGTGCAGAACACTTTGAGACTTAGCAGGGGGGGGGACGGGGGTAGGGAGGTTAAAACAGTTTCAACCTTGAAACTGTAGTAGTCTGTGCTCAACCTTTTTTCACTTTTGATTTTATTTAGTCTTCGCATTATGAAAAAAGTAGAGAAGCGAAAACAAGTCAGCATACCCTTTTGGACATAGCTAATGCACATCTCTGTACGCAACACTTTCGCTATTAAAACCAAGGGAAAGTCTCTGAAGTGAGGACTTACAATCAAACAGAAAATGTGAATGTATTGTTACTTTTCAGTAGAGTGATGATTCTGTCCACTTTCAAAGGACATCAAAATACGAAACATTCCTTACATTCTTTTTTGGCTAGTTTTGAGCATCGAAAGAAAGGATACCTACCCCAAACATGCATATGTTTGTTCAATTTCGTATTTACGAATAGCAGGTGTTTCTAGGTTTTATCTGTTTTGCAGTTTTGTTTGTAACACTGATTGACTAATTACCAAATTGTTAGGCTTATTTGACTTAGGTTTAAAGTGTATACATCAACTGTTTGAGACGGAAAAAATACACAGATGATTTCCGATCAAAAAATAATGTTTGTTTAAAAGTGGCTTACTTCAATAAAGTCGTTTGCTCCTTCTTTCAATAATATTTGAGATAGTCCGTAAGATGAAAACTTTTTGCCTCTTTATAAGCATTGGATTTGTTAACTTTCCAATAAACTTTGCTTTCCATACTTGCCGATGAGTTTCAAAAGCATACAGCCGACAAAATGTTATTAAATTTGAAAATAGTTCTTAGTTCGTTATTCTTTTTTGTTTTACTTCACTTCTAAAACAGTTTGACATTACTTCTGAAATTAAATAATACCCTCCAACCTTAAAAGATGAAAGTGATTTTGCCTGCTCAGTACAATGTGCAGGCGTCAAATTAATCAACGTTTCGATGCGCAGGTTTTAAAAATAAACAAATGAACGAATATAGTCAATACAACCGTTTGTTAATTCGTTTATTTAAAGATTTACCATTACGTCTCGACTCATATTGCTCTTCCAAACTAAAGCGGGGAATTTTTGTTTATAGTGTTATATTGTGCCGCGGTGACTCGAGGTAGCCGAAGCTTAAACTTGAAATCCAGAATAACATCAAACTTTTGGAAAAAATGAGCTTTTTACCTACAAACTCAACACAAGCTGCTTTTCAAATTAAGATATGCCCACTTTCCTGGTACGAAAACGTTGTCTTTAATGATGCAGACCTCCTTCGAGAACATACAATGGTTTTTGCCATCATCAATGGTGTTATGGCATTGATGGCGATATTTGGAAACATCCTCATTCTTGCTGCAGTATGGAGAACACCTTTACTGCACTCTCCGTCCTATGTCCTAATCTCCGTACTAGCCTTGTCCGATTTAGGAGTTGGTTTAATCTTGCAGCCGACTTACATAATCGCTCTCTCTACAAAACTAATACGGCATTTTAGAGCCATTTGCATTACATTCCAAGCACTTGGTGCAATCACACTTCCCTTTATGGCAGTTTCGTTCTTTACAATAACCGCTACTAGCGTTGAACGGCTTCTTGCTCTTCGTCTCCATCTTCGCTACCAAGAACTTGTCACCAGCAAACGGGTTTGGTTAGCCGCAGCGTTGTTTTGCACAGCGGGAATTGCATGTCAGATAATGCGCTTTCTAGTGAAGCCCTTAATCTTAGGAGGTATGATCATTTTCGTTACCTTGGTCGGGATGGGTGTGAATGCCTGGTCGTATTGGAAAATATTCCAGATTGTCAAGATTCACCAGGCCCAGATACACGCTCAGGTTCATGCGACTTCAAGTAACTTAAGAACGCTTCCTAACAATAACATTGCACGGTACAAGAAATCGGTTTTTACCATGTTGTACATTTATGGATTTTTTGTTTTATGTTACTTTCCCTGCAGTATGGTTGCAATTGTTTCGTTTATGATGGATGGATCAATCTTTTTGTTGGGTGACGTTAGTCTTACTGTCATGTTTTCCAATTCTGCCTTGAACCCTTTTTTGTTTTGTTGGAGAATAAAAGAGATGCGCCAGTCAGTAAGACAGATCATTCAACAATGGAAAAGCTCAGGCATTAATTAATTTTTTGGTAAACAGACGTCTTAAACAAACACGTAATGTAATTTTAAAACTACAAAACCTGTGAATCGAAGACAAAGAGTACATTTTTATCTTCAAAATTGTTACTCTTGTATCTTTGATTGTTATTCAAAGTATTTTGCGTTAAACATTTTTATGCTGTTTCCCATGTCTTGAAAGACACTTGCGACAGTAGTAAATGATTTTAGATGTTGGGAAAACGATGCATAGCTTTGAAACACATAAACAATGACAGAGAACAACAGTGATATCAATCTTAATCCACGTGTATCTTCGCATACAACCGGATTCCTAGACACTTCTTTCACATATGGAAAAAAGAATCAATGTAGCTAATAAGGTACGTGCACTGTAGTAGATCGCTTAAGTGGGAAATTCCAGTCTCGTCTACGCAACGGCAAATCTCCGCCTTTGTTTAACTCTGAGAATTTACTTTTGAGTGAAAACACTGAACTTAATTAATACTTGGACACTTCAAGAAACTACATTTGTTTCTATCAGGTTACCTGAAGAGGATGTACAACTGATTAAAATGACAAAATGCTAACTCAAGTCTTTGTTAGCTTTTGTAGTTATTACACTTTATGACAGTTTAAACCTTACCCGGGCTTTTTGGTGTTCCTGGGCCGGGGGGGGATAGAAACTATTCAACGAAATGGAATAAAAGTTGGTGGACTAACAGATAATCGCATGCCAGTTAATTTGATGTAAGTTAATTGACACATGATGTCATAATGACGTCATAAATGTCAAAATTTCGTTTTTTTGTCAAATCTTGCTAACAAAGAACATTAGAACTTAGAACATTACGGACTTCGAAAAATGACAAATAAGTGTTATCAAACTCTAATAATACAACACTTTTAGTATAAATGACAGTTTGGCCAAGTATGTTTTGAGGAAGTTTCAATGTTCTAATCTCGCACTAGCTGATAAACTGCAAAATTAAAGTTTTCTCAAAAAAAGTGTTTCAAATGTTATTCGAGGATTTTTTTTTCACTGTTTGCAACGTTTTAAAATAGTAATTTGCCAGAAATGCTTCCAAAATGTGACACAGTGTAAAACACATGGCCGCCATCTTGGATTTCATAAAATGTTTTTGCGCAATAGCATGACGTCACATATCACCTGTAAAGCTGCCTATGTTCCAAGAAAGTCGCGCGATTAACTTCAAGACTAAGAATTATCAATTGTTGAGTTATTTCGTTAAAAATTGGAGACAATATTAAGAAAGTCCAAATTAATACATGGCTTCGAAAATTGCATTGTCGATAAATGGCCCAAGCTATTGATTCGCTGACAATACCAATACGTTTTATATTTCTTCCTTAATGAATATGCACATATTAAGTGTTTTCCTGCTGGTAAAACACAAAAAAAAGCAGCTCGGATTACAAGTCTTGGGTCACACACAACATGCAAAAATTTATTAAAATTCAATGTAGTAAATGTCCTGTCTATTTTCAAGGTTCATGAAATACAAAACATTCAGGACTTCCGTTCTTGATTTGCCGTTTTCAGCCATCAATGTCTTTACACACAGAATGCTCACATATAGACATAAAAAGTAAACATCTCACGTGTTCCACTCATAGGTTTGTTCTGTTGTAGTTTTGTTCAAAAGAGCTAATAAAAAATATTACATCAATTTGAGTTTATTTGACTTGCGTTTAAAGTATATGTTAACAAACTGAGACGAAACAAAAGTCAATAAATGTCTCTAAAAAAAGCGTTGGTTTAGAATTGCGGTACTCAAAAATGTTTGGAACTCCACATACAGCATTTCGGATAACAAAAAAACCCCAATATTTTCGTCTCTTTGTATATATTACATGGTTTATCAACTTCCAAATATATCCATTTCTACACATGTAAACTCTTACTTTAATTTAGTCTCGTTTGCCTCGCAGAACAACGTGACACTTTCTTCTTCACTCCAGTTTTAAACTTAAGGAAATGTTTTTGCTTGCGTTGTGCAAACACTTAGGTGATAATTTAATCAACGTTATCTGCACAACCTTATTACAACAACGATAAATATTTATCAAATTTTTTATCTATTTACCAATACGTTTACAGTCAGTAAAACAGAGTATTACAGGGTCTTTTAGTTACTAAGTATATTTTTGTGCAGGAGGATTAGACGCCGTCAAGATCAAACAGTCATTCAAAAGCAACAAAACACTTTCAAAAGCTTTTGGAACAAAATGAACAATTCATCTACAAACTCAACACAAGCTGTTCTTTGCAACGTAATATGTCGACTGTCAAAATACGAAGTGTTTTGCTTTCGCAATGCAGATACCGTGGTTATACAATCAATTGTTTTTGCCATCATCAATCTTGTTATGGCGTTAATGGCAATATTTGGGAACACACTCCTTCTTGCTGCATTTTGGAAAACACCGTCTCTGAGATCTCCGTCCTATGTCCTAATCTCCGTATTAGCCTTGTCCGATTTAGGAGTTGGTTTAATCTTGCAGCCGACTTATGTCATCGCTCTATCTACAAGAGCAATGCGGCATTATAGAGTCACTTGCAACGCGACCATAATACTTGGTGCCACAACTCTTGTGCTTATGGCAGTTTCGTTCTTTACAGTAACTGCCACCAGCGTCGAACGACTTCTTGCTCTCCGTCTCCATCTTCGCTACCAAGAATTTGTCACCAACAAGCGAGTTTTGTTGGTTGTAGCTTTGTTTTGTACAGCGGGAATAGCATGTCAGATAATGCGTTTTCTAGTGAAGCCCATGATCTTAGGAAGTATGATCATTTTTGTAAGTTCAGTCGGGATGGTCATCAATTTTTGTTCGTACTGGAAAATATTCCAGATTGTCAAGATTCACCAGGCCCAGATACACGTCCAAGTTCAATTCTGTCAAACGTCGGGTAACTCAAGAATGTTTATGAACATGGCACGGTACAAGAAATCGGTTTTAACTATGCTGTACATTTATGGATTTTTTGTTTTATGTTACTTTCCTTTCAGTGTGGTTGGAGTTGCAGCATACATGATGCCGAACGCCTCAATCCTTTTGTTTGATGACATCAGTCTTACCATTTCGTTTTCCAATTCTTCTTTTAACCCTTTTTTGTTTTGTTGGAGAGTGAACGAGATCCACCAGTCGGTAAAAAATATCATTCGGAAGTGGAAAAGCTCAAGTGTTAACGTCTTGGTAAGCCAACAAACGTCTCAAACAAACACATAAATATACTAACTACAAGCCCATTTAGGGGCAAATTCTTGTTTTCAACATTTTTTGTTTTAAAACTCTGATTTTAATTCAAAGTACTTTGCGTTAAGAATGCTTAAGGAATAAGTCTTTTTCAAATTGTATATCTGTATTTCATCTTCGGGTGCCTGGACAAGGTATCAAAGCAAACCCTTTAGAAACAGTAAGAAGGGAAGTGTGATACCTGCAAAGCAAGTGTAGATGTTGACAAAGAGCGAAGTTTTGAAGTGCGTATAAATGACATGAGAACACAAACCATGTCAATCAATCTGTACGCGTGTTTACACTTTTCATCAAACCGGATATTTCTTCTTATACATGTAGCTTCTTATGGGAAATGATAAGGCTAGTTTAACATTGGAAATTTTAGAAAGAGGCACTGTAGCAGATCTCTTTAGAAGAAAACTCCAATCTGGCATGGCTTTAACAAACAAATTTGAATTTAACTTTTTCCTCCTGAAGAATTCCTCGACACTAACTCTATTTAAAACTTGGACACTTCTTATACACAGCAAGGAACCATGTTCGTGTTCCTCGGCCAAAACGGTAACAAAAACAAAAAATACAAACTCTCAACTCAGATTGTTTGTCGGTTTTGTGTTTGATTTTGAGGTATCTTCACAGAAAGTTTGGACAATCTCATTTTTACAACTTCATACAAGAAAAAGCAAGTTACAGTACAGCAGCTACAGTTGTGCAATCCAATATTGGTTGTAAATAAAATTTGTAACCCATGTTTTAGTTTTAATATTTTGATTCCATGGAACTGATTTCGCTTTTGCTAAAATGCTAAAAATGATTCAAAACCTCAATATCTGATTTTTGCAATTTTTGTTGCCTAACATATTTGACAGCATTGTTAAATACAACCCAAACGGCTCTCCCCAGGCGGCTAGCGGTCGTAACAGGCTGCTGAACTGTTTGCTGAACAGACAACTATCTTCAGCCTGGTTGCTATTGCTGCTGCTGCGCATGGCCCAATTTATTTGTTTGGTGATAAATAGTCTTACCATTACGTTTTGCAATTCTTCTTTGAACCCTTTCTTGTTTTGTTGGAGCAAAAACGAGATGCTCAGATGACTCAGAAGAAGAAACGTTCAGAGGTCAACGTGATGGTAGGCGGACCACGATGCAAGACCTGTAAAGAGAAAAAAAGTTCTCTGTTTGCGTCGAACGTTTAACGCTAAAAAGTTTACGTCTTTTGGAGAAACACAAACGTTTATGGAGGGGTCATTTGACCCCTCCCCCCTAGAGTTTCGAATTGTTACAGATAAAAGCTGGCCATTTATCTCGTAAGTAGCTTTGGCCTTGTTTATTACTTTCCATGGAAACAATAAAGTTTTAATTGAGAGCCGTTGCTACGGCAACAGTTATTGGTCTTGGCCGCCATCTTGCATTTTTCGAAAACTTTATTTCTAACAAATTTGCAGCACATGAATTTTCCTGAAAATTGATAGAAAGCATGTGTTAACAGGTTCAAATAGGAAAAAATTCAGAAACAAAATGAGAAATGGGAATTGGAACAAATTTGGTAAAAAATTGTCCCTTTGTGAATCGAACTGTCTTTTGCATAATTGATTTTGCATAAATCGTTGGCAATGACATCATCTAAACAACGTTAGAAGATGTTTCTTTAATTAGGCTACAGGAACTGCAAGTTTCATCTCAATTGCTACAAAGCTGATTTTAGGACGGAAAAGCCTTGGCGGTGGAGGTTTGAGTCCCCCATAAATCTTTCAGGGTTTCAAAATCTTTTAGAGTATTTTTATGTCTGCAAAAGGTCACACGCGGATATCTGAAAACAATGTTGGCAAAATTTGTTTAGTTAAGGAGTATACTTAAACAATGACCCGATAACACAAACGGTGCTAATCAATTCTTTTCTCCCATCCAACTGTAAGCCCTGGATGCTGCTTCTTAATTATGGAAACTTGTCAATGCAGCTAAAAGTAAGAAATTACGAAGTATTGTAGCAGATCTCCGAAAATGAAGAAGCTAAACTGGCCTTAAAACAAACTCTAACCCTTGTTTAACTAAGGAAAAATCTAATACTAACAATAATGTATTTAAAATAAATTCGTAGCTGGTTTCAATTTTTAAATAAATGTAATAATGAGGCAGTTTACAGAACATTTAATTGTTGTGTAACTGTTTTACCGTTTAAAGTAATCCTTCTCCTAAGTTAGCTTTAGGTTGCTTCTGGATATCATGTATGCTTCCTCGTGTGTTTGTTTTTAAACCCAATTTGTTGTTAAGTTACTGCAGTGTGACCCGAACTAATCAGCTTACGTTGTATTCATGACATTTTGTGAGCAGTTAACTGTTTTCAGACGTGTTCACTACATTTTTTACTTTTTTTTAGTAGGCAACACGTTCGCTACTAAAACCCAAAGAAACGGCTCGTCCGAGTGCAAGTCTCGCGTCACACACGACATGCAAAAGAGTTGTTACGTTTCAGTATAATAAACTTCCTGTCCATTTTCAAAAATCATAAAGTACAAAACATTCCTTCCCTTCTTTTTACCGTTTTATGACCATCGAGGTTTTTACTTAAAAGAAGAAAGAGTACTGAAATATCCCACGTGTCGCTTTAATTTTGTTTTACGAAAAGCAGGTGTTTCTAGATTTGTTTCTATGTAGTTTTATTTGTAAAACTAATCAACAAAATATGAAATCTGTTGGAGTTTATTTGACTTGGGTTTTAAGTATATGTTAACAATTTGAGACGGAACAAAAGTTAATAAATGTTTCCGAAAAATAGCATTGACTTAGAAATGCGTTTCTCCAAACTTCTTGGATCATAATTTCGGATGTAATGTAAATGCTATTGCCTCCTTTATATATTGCATGGTTTTGTCAACTTCCCAATACATTTAGGACTCCATTTCCTCGCATACAAACTCATAACTTAACTTGGACTCGTTCTACTCGCAAAACCGTGTGATATTTCTTCTGAAATAAGAAGCACTCCAACTTTTGCTTGCATTATGGAAGCCATTAGGTGAGAATTTAATTAATGTTTTTCTGCATAACTTTATTACAACAACGATTTATTTATCTTTTGGGCATTTATTTGCCAATAGGTAGTTTATACTCAGTAAAGTAGAGTATTACAGGACGTTTTAGTCGATCGTCTGTAATGATATTTCGTAGCGGAATATGTAAACACTCAGTCTAAAAATATAGAAAACGTTTAAAAATCTTTAGAACAGGATGAACAATTTATCTACAAACTCAACACAGGCTGCTCTCCGCAAGGTAATATGTCGACTGTCTAAGTACGAAGTGATATTCTTTTTCGATGCAGAAACCGTGGATACACGATCGATTGTTTTTGCCATTGTCAATCTTCTTATGGCGCTAATGGCAGTATTTGGAAACACTGTTATTCTTGCTGCAGTGTGGAAAACATCGTCTCTCAGATCACCATCCTATGTCTTAATCTCAGTACTGGCCCTGACAGATTTAAGTGTTGGCTTGATCTTGCAGCCGACTTTTGTTATCTGTCAATTTACAAAACTAATAGGGCTTTATAGAGTCAGTTGCAACGCATTCATGATATTTAATGCAACACTTCTTCTGCTTATGGCAGTTTCGTTCTTTACAGTAACTGCCACCAGCGTCGAACGACTTCTTGCTCTCCGTCTCCATCTTCGCTACCAAGAATTTGTCACCAACAAGCGAGTTTTGTTGGTTGTAGCTTTGTTTTGTACAGCGGGAATAGCATGTCAGATAATGCGTTTTCTAGTGAAGCCCATGATCTTAGGAAGTATGATCATTTTTGTAAGTTCAGTCGGGATGGTCATCAATTTTTGTTCGTACTGGAAAATATTCCGGATTGTCAAGATTCACCAGGCCCAGATACACGTCCAAGTTCAATTCTGTCAAACATCGGGTAACTCAAGAATGTTTCCTAACATGGCACGGTACAAGAAATCGGTTTTTACCATGTTGTACATTTATGGATTTTTCGTTTTATGTTACTTTCCTTTCAGTGTGGTTGGAGTTGTAGCATACATGATGCCGAACACCTCAATTTATTTGTTTGATGACATCAGTCTTACCATTACATTTTCCAATTCGTCCTTGAACCCTTTCTTGTTTTGTTGGAGAATGAACGAGATCCGCCAGTCGGTAAAAAATATATTACAGAAGTGGATAGGTTCAAGTGTTAACGTTTTGACAAGCCAAAACACCTCTCAAACGAACACATAAATAGACTAACTACAAGACTAGCAAAAAGAAAGAGCAAATTTTTTTCAACAGTTTTGTTGTGAGTCCATAGTTTGCGTTAAATAATTATTAAGATTTTTTCTTTTTTAAATTGTAAAGTTAGCTGTATTTTACATTCAGGACAAGAATTGAACACTAACGCATTTTCTTCTCGTACAACTGAACATTTCTTCCCGCAGAAAGTGCCTTTTTTAGCTTCACAATGGAATGAAAGAAGATGCACCGTAACAGATCTGTTAAGTGGAAAATTACAGCCTGGCATCAACGAACAAATCTCGATTTTCATTTAGCTCATTTCTCCCGAAACATTTCTCAGCACTTACTCTATTTAAGACTTGGAAACATTTTACGTAGTACGGAACCGCATTTGCGTCCCTTGACCAATCTGAACGGATCGCATAAAGTTGAATAAAGTAACAAATCTTCAAGTTGGGTTGCATTTGAGGTATCTTCACAGCAAGTTCGGACATTAATAATAATAATAATAATAATAATAGTAGTTTACCCCCCCCCCCCAACTGGAGGAAATGGCATCCATAAATTAACACCTTAATGAGCTCGACCCCCTGACCGGCGGAATTGGCATCCATAAAT
>JAOBYE010337207.1:0-15082 GCA_025403585.1 Parazoanthus swiftii | reverse complement strand
CCTCTCCCCCCATCCTGCTTTGAGTTCTAACCAACATTTTTTATAGTTTGTAAAAAAGTCAAACCTGAGCTCAAATTGCAAGAAATTCCATTTTTATTTAGAGATCTTTAAAGTCAAAGATCTTCTATTAAAGAAGACGTCCACGAATCCCTAGACTAGCAACTTTTGCCTTTTGCACTCATTTAATGCCCCTCCCCTCCCCTTTCAAAATTGATAGATCTTCTCCTGGAACCTTATTTCCAAAAAATAGAGACAGTGCTGTAATTAATTTATAGTATTTGCTGAAAATCTGAATTAGTTTAATTTACTGTTATAAAACAAAATGCAAATTGGTCTGTCTGGCTGACAATATAAAAAATACAAGTGTTGCTGAGTTTATGACATGTTTACTTGAGCACTCCCAACATTGATATTTTGCAAGGTGGACAGTTTTTGTTAGTTATGACATCACCTTGGAAGTTTGGATGGGAGAGGGTAAGATGCTGAAAAAGCTTTCAGTTGCTGATCCAGCTAGTTGTGATGGGAATTCCAATAATTGGCCACTAGATTTTTCCTTACTGTTTTTATTGAAATAATTTTAAATACAAGTATTGCAGAGTAACATGGCATTGCATACGGGTAACTGTAACTATCTTTTGATGCTTCTTTGTTAAAGGAATTTGGGAAAGTTACACTACCTGCCTTGGAAAAACCTAGGAGAATCTTGGTGTTTTTTAACCCCACATCTGGCAAAAGGTTTGTTAATTATGTTTGACTGTATTTAAAGGTTTATTTTATTTATTTTTTTTTGTTTATTCACATTATTTTCCGCTTATTTCAGAGTTCTTTTGTTACTGTAAGCATGTTAAAGATCAAAGAAAGAGAAAAGGAATAGCAAAAAGACCAATAAAAAAGTATAGGGTTGAAATTGACTAATAACAAAATTATTTAACATTAGATATAATTTATATTATTGTAAAATTAACTTACTATTTTTAAGACTAATATTTCAGATTTCTCATTCCAAACAAAATGCAGCATATTTACTCGATAATTTAAAATTTTTCCTTTTAAAACATTTTCTTCAGGTACTTTCTGTCTACAATAATATATTTAAGCAAACACCTGAGAACTTCAGGTTGGATCTTACTGTGATGTTTATTATTCTTTGCAGTGGTAAATCTCTAACATTGTTTCAGAAAAATGCAGAACCTATTTTTCATCTTGCCGGCATAGATGTCACTATAATAAGGGTAGGTACTCTACAGGTAGTAGTTTTTAAAACAGAAAAATATTAATTAGTGAACTAATCTATTAATCTATTCCTAAAGGATCAGAACTTGGGTCAACCTCTACTCTCAGAACTGCTCTTGAATGGGAGAAGCTGTTGAATAATAAAACCATTTAAACAACAGTAACCTTTGGGCTAAATATAACCATCTGTAGAAAAACATACACAATGATGTATTGACAAAATAACTACATGTATGTCTGCTCAGTTATTGTTTAATGCTGGTAAAAAGTAAAAATATTTACACACATTTTTAAAATCATAAATTGCTTATGGTACATGTACTTACTATTTGAAATTGCCCTAGTTTCAGAAAAATCTTGGAAATAAAAAAAAGGAAAAGGCTTTGGCTTGCATTACTCCTACACTTACTCCTATTGTCCCATTTGTTGCTTCCCAGACAGATTATGAAGGCCAAGTAAAGACCCTAATGCAATATATCGACCCAACAATTGATGGTATTGTGATTGCTGGTGGAGATGGAACGGTACAAGAGGTATGTTTTAAACACTGATGTTTTTCGGGACATATTTATCTGGAAATGAAGTTCGAGGAATGAGGCTAATTTTTCAACGATTTCATGCACAAGCTTCGAAGCATTTGGAAGTTCATGCATGGATTCGAATCATTTGTAGCTTTTGCACCTTTCTTTAAAGAAATGCCAGCAAAATTAAATATGCCGTGGAAAATGTGAATACTTTAGGGGAGAGGGATATATCTTAGTCAATAATTTAACAAACATTTCATACCTGCAAAATTGGAAGATAGAGCGATTTTCCTTTGACCTTGAAATAAAAACTCTCAAACAAAACGCAAACAGAGCTCAAACGACGTTTATTGGCTGTGAAAAGAAGGTGAGCAGGAGCGCGCGCAACCGAAATGATAGCGCAATTCTCGTGCTTGCACACGCTCAATTCGTCAAGCCAATCAGAAGTGCCCCCTTTGCGCGTGATCTTTTCAAAACAGGAGTCCATTGTAAACGATCCAAGGTACTTCTTCTAGGGTTTAGCTGGAGCACTTTCTCGCTGTCCTGGTCAAGTGATAATCACCGACTATAATCCACTAGGATAAATAATAGGAAGGGGGCCAGTGTTTCACCTTGCAACACTCCTGCTTCAATATTGACGAAGTCAGCCTCTTCATCAGGAGTAATATAGCGACCTAATTGCCTTGAAAATATGATCAGGAATTCTGTTGAGGGGCGGGATTTCAAATGTGGTCTCTCTGCTGATGGAATCAAATACTTTTTAAGTCCACAAACATATGATGACGTCCATGCATGTTGTTTCTACTCGTCTCTTCAGTGATCCTTCTCTGTGTTTGTTCTTGTGTGGTAGAAGATCTTCTTTTCCGAAAACCGTTTTGATTCGTTCTGATCCATGGAAGTGATGAGGCGATTAAGGATGAGTTTATTGAACATCTTTGCTGCTTGTTGGATGAGTAATAGAACAGGTTGATAAGGTCTCCTTTCTTTGGTTCTTTTCGTTGTAGTTTGATGGATCATTTATTTTCCTCCAGCACCAAAGATTGTAGAAATAAAGACAAACTATATCTCAGCCAACGTATAAAAAAATGAACTTTAAAGAAACTATTTGTTGGTGGCTGTATGGTATTAAAGGGGTTCCAGTGTACTTCTACCAAACATTATGGCAAGAAATAAACCTACTTACAAGCTTTTGTTAATTAAACGACTTTTGTTACATAGATATTTAGACAAAACAAAGTTGCTCGTACAACAATTTGTTGGGACCCCAAAAATATAATGAAACAGCAGAGCTTCCCGGGAACAAGTCTGGCTTCAAGTAACCAGCTGCCTGGTTGCACCACCAAAATCGATGTTCAAGTCAGTGAGCACTTCACTGCAGAAGACTGTTGTTTTGTGTGTCATGTTTTAAGAAAACACTAGCCTTCTCAGATCTTAATTAGGTGTTTTGCAGTCAAAGAACAACAAGCAATGTGCTTCCTTGCATACTTGAATTTTGTCCGTCCCAATTTACCACTTCACAGATTTTGAAAAGCTAAGGAAAAGAAAGAAGTAAACACGACCAAATACAACTGAATTTCACTGTCTGTCAATCAACAGGTAGTCACTGGACTGCTAAGAAGGAGTGATCAAGGTCGTGTGTCCAAGCTTCCTCTTGGTGTCATTCCTTTGGGAAATTCCAACTGTTTTTTCAAGAGACTATTTACATTTCATTCGGCCACACAAGCAAGGTACTGTGTTGAGGCTACACGTGGTAAAAGAGGTTTACATGCAAAGGTTAGATGGTCTGTCTCTTACCCAAAAAAGGTTGATGGTACATCCTTATCCAAGAGGGTAGATAAAATCCTTGTCATAGATGAAGTCCTCGATTCCCAAAGAGAGTAGAATGTGTCCGACCTTCGCCAAGTGTATTAATAGTAACGTCCCTTACCCAAGAGGATCCCTTCCCCAAGAGGATAGATGGTATCCTCCCTTCCCCAAGATGATGGGTGGTATCCTCTCTTTACCAAGAGGGTAGATGGTATCCTCCCTTCCCCAAGAGGATAGATGGTATTCCCCTTCCCCAAAAGGAAAAATGGTTTCCTCCCTTTCCCAAAGGATAGATTGTATCCTCTCTTCCCCAAGAGGATAGAAGGTATCCTCTCTTTACCAAGAGGGTAGATAGTATCCTCCCTTCCCAAAGAGGAAAGATGGTATCCTCCCTTGCCCAAGAGGATAGATGATATTTTCCCTTCCCCAAGAGGATGGATGGTATCCTCCCTTCCCCAAGAGGATGGATGGCATCCTCTTTTCCCCAAGAGGATGTATGGTATCCTCCCTTCCCAAAGAGGAAAGATGGTATCCTCCCTTCCCCAAGAGGATGATGTTGTTTGTTAAACTTACTAACTTCTTAATTTAATACTTTAAATTTTAATGTTGTAAACCAGGTTTTTTAATATATACCGATACCGGCAAATGTAAGTTACTATGATATTTCTTAACTAATTTTATTCAGTAGCATTGTAAAGCGCTATGAACAATTAGTGGAATACTAGAAGTGCTATACAAAACAATTGCTATTATTATTATATGTTATTAAGAGGGTAGATAGTTTCCTTTCCCATCTTAGATAAACGCTTGACTCAAATTGTAAAATTTCACGTCTTTATCGACCTTAAAAGTAACTTCCCAGATTTGGTTTTTGAAGGCAAATTGGAAGTGCAGCCATGGCGATAGTGAAGGGATCCAGCAGACCAGTGGATGTCATGGAGATCAGGGTTAGTTAACAAAATTCTTAATGATGAGATACAATCAGAGATAAAGTGAGACAACTACTGCTAGTAAATGTGATACTACTGGCATACGTGGTACGTCTGCTGACGTAAGGTGACTTTATTCAATGTTTTTGTGGTATGTCTGCTGATGTTGCAATGAATAGTTTCAGTTGTGTGGTATGTCTGTTGATTTAAAGGTGACTTCATTGGAAGTAATGTTTTAAATTACATCTGCTGATGTAAAGGTAACTTTATAAAAAATATATGTGGTATGTCTCTCGGTTCAGAAGGCTGATATCAGTAGAAGCCGACGGGCCCCCTACCCCCTCACTCTGTCAGTGCTCCTTTTTACGTCTTTTGTGAGCTGAAATTTAACAACAGGAAGAAGTCAAAACATACAATGTGAATGAAGTCGCTGAAGAGCAAACCATGGATCGCTTGTTGTGAAGACTGCACACCAAATGACTGAGCTGTGCCCGCTCTTGTGGAAAATGCTCCACTCAAGCCATTTACCTACGTTTTGTAACAAACTTGGATGAGGTGTGGTGTTCAGGGGGTGTGGTCCCCAGTGTGATACCAATGGGGGGGGGCGTGGTGCCCACAGTATAGGTTGCACTTCGGGTTTCCTCCAAGGAGCTTTTAGTTTTGATTTTCTACCTTTTTTCCCAGAGTGATAATGGAAAACCAACTTTTGCGATGTGCGGAATTCATTGGGGAGCGTTCAGAGATGCTGAGCAGAGAGAAGACAAGTAAGATTCAAGATTCGATGGAGAACTACTGTTGACATTTAATGCTTTATCAGAATAATTTAGAGAAACGAAGATCACTTGTTTTTACAAGGCTGGTAAGAAGATATTTTTTAATAAATTATAAAGGAAGAAATGGACGGAATGGGGGATCTGTTCCAAAGTGACTGAACAAGAATTGAAGAGCATTGTTCTCCAACTTCAGGGTGGCTTGGTTCTCGATATGGACCAGAAAAAAACCGTAAAACAAGAAACTGAATTGTCAAGGCTGAAATTTTGAATATCTTGGAATTACTAAACCATGGTGTTGACATTTGCGAATGTTCTTTCTAGGTTTTGGTTGACCGGACGATTCAGGAGAAAAATGTCATTTATTTCCTCAGCTTTAAAGGTGAGTTTAGAACCCAAATAAAGAGTCTGCGCACAGATCAAGTTTTCTCTACACTGTTTAATAACTGGCAATATAAAAGTGAATTTCCAAGTACTCAACTACAACAACAATAGCATCAACATCATATTGATATCTGCTTCATTTGGAAATTTGGTTTACATTGAAAAAGAGGAAGAAGACCACGGGAACTTATGTAACTGCTTTTAAGTAGAGGATCTTACATATCTTTAAACGTTAAAATGAAATTTTATTTCCCATGAGTTGACTGCGTAGCTGACGGGATAGGTGGGAATCTTACGATTTCGTCCGCCTGGCGCCACGTTGGACGCGCGAGTGAAGGTGAAACTGGAGAAAAGAAAAATGAAAGAGAGGGGGAGGGGAGGAAAATATGACTCAAGGATGGATGACTCTTCTGTCTACTAACAGGACTGCCAGTTGTGAGTGAGAGATCTGTCTCAACGCAAGGTTAATTTCGTAACTCAAAGCGGCATCATATGACAAGCCATTAATTTTACAAAACAAAAATTAACAGATGTAAAACAGTGTAAGAAATGTTGCACTGTATTTCCAAGGATGTATATATACGGTTGTGATTTTTCATTTCGCTACGATTTAAGAAATACTTGTAAACATTTTTTTAAACAATAATTTATTGGGGGATATCATTTTTTTTACATTTTTTTATATAGTATTGGCCTCCTGGTTACAGTGTTTTGTTGTCATATCCCAACAAACCACGAGTGGAACCAACAACTTCCCAGAGCACACTTTCAACTCCTGTACAGTCAGCATTTACCTGTCTAACAGCAGCGTCTTGCGAAGAAAAAGGTAGAACACCTTTCCAAACTAGCAGTGAGAATACTGTGAAAGATGGCTGGGTTCTGTCGCATTTACAAGTATCTGGAATAGACATTGAACCTGCAATCATAAAACCTGGATCTGTACCAGAGGTATGTTGGAAAAATTTAGTTTTGGAGGTCATTACAAGTGACCTCTGGATTTATGGCCTCCGACCTGAGTTAAAGAAGAATTTATTCTAACTGTATCTGGCAGTGTATTCTTTTTGCAGATAAATACGTGTAGGAGGGGTAAATGGTTCAATAAAGGGTCTTGGATATTTTGTTGAGTTTTCAAATTGAGAAAGGTCTTAGAAGTAAAAACTCTTCTAATGCATTTAAAAAGCAAACATCGTGTTCTGATTTTGAGCTGCGGGACGATTTCTATTTAGCAAAATTTTCTAATCCTAAAATTTTTGAAGTTGTTGGGATTTGTCCTGGGCACTTTCCATTTAAACAAAATTTTCATTTTCAACTGGGTCCGAGTGTCTCGGCAATTTACCCTTTGTTTCTCATTTAGTTACAGACAAAGAAACCCACAAAAAAGTAAGTTCTCAAAAAAGGGCTAGGACGAAGGCAGCTCAGAAGATTAACTTAACTCCTACTTTTAAAAGTACTTCACTGTCACATTCTCTACGTTTATTTATTAATACGTAACACCGGGTTTTCAGAGAAATCAGGCTCTAAATAAAATTACAATGGTAGATAAAATATTTTGTAAACAGATAAAGGAGAAATACTAGTATTTCAAAGTTACTTGGTATTAGAAGAGCAATATTTTCAGTCACGAAAGTTAGTGCTCACTAAGTACTGGTAGGTGGGATTTAAAACTCTAACTTTGAACGTTTTTTTGACGTCTTTGCGCCCTTTCTCCCAAGCTATCTGATTATGTTTAATCGCTCGACGGGAAAGATTTGGCCTGGAGGTCGCTTCCGTGGTGGGAAGAACTGAATCGAAAAACCTGGAGAAAAACCCTCGGAGTTAGACGATCACAACCCACATACGAGGCTCAGGACTCGATTCCGGGTACTTATACGTGGTTACCAGAGGACTTGTAAACGTTCAAGGTCCTTAAATTAGGTTGAAATAATCTCGAACTTCCACGAAACGCGGAGGCTAGAAAGCAATGATTTTTCGTAATACTGAGATATGCTTTTCCCAACAGTCTAACTTGGAGGATGGGAAGTCTTTATGAAACCTGTAACTTGACTTCTGTTTCTTTTTAGAGTCACCTCAAGATTTGTTTATGGTCTCCTAAAATGACAAAGACGGAATTCGTTCAAACAGGGTACGCCAAGGTGTTTCGCCTCGAGTGTTCAATTTAACTTAACAGTTTGTGTGGTTCGACTACAGGTGCCGAAAGAAAAACCAGTAATATATTTAATGTTGAGCAGGTATAGCGTTTAGCTTTTTTCCTTATTTAGACATCTAGAATATTAAAAATCCAATAAACCTTGAAGAGCTATATCGCCTCACCAACACCAAGCCAGTGAATGAAACCATTCGTGAAAGACGCAGAAGATATATCGGACACATGTTAAGAAGAGAATCTAGCAGCCATGTAAGGGTTGCGCTAACTTGGAAACCCGAGGGAAAGAGGAAAAAAGGTAGACCAAAGGAGACCTGGAGGAGAACGGTAGAGAGGGAAATGAAGACGAGGTTTGGATGGAATGGCTGGAGGGAGGCGCATCAGGTAGCGCAGGACAGAGCGATGTGGAGGCAAACGTGTCGGGCCTCAATCTCCACATGAGGAGAAATGAGCGATGGATGGATGGAAACCTTTTATAAATTTGCTTAAAAAGGAATCCGGATTAGTTACATGAAGGCTTGGGGTCAAAACTAATATGTTAAAGACTGCAACAATCTAGTTGATCAGATTCTGATCATTGTTTTGGCTTCTTTTAAATGCTTTCGGCATTGGTTGCAATTGCACATTTCACTGAAACTGTAAGTATTTCGGTGAAATGTCAAAACATTAAACGTTTGCTGTTCCGTAGCAGTTTTGATCAAAGATATGCATAAAACGTCAGTGATCAATGATAAGTAGAACTCCCAATTAATTACGTGAGACCCTTTCAGTGTCTTTGTTACTCCTGAATGACGAAAAGAATGAGTCCCGCGACTTCTCTGGAAACGTTTTGCCGAGAACCGTCAACTAGCGTAAAATGATCTTATCTCATTTTACTCCCAATAGTTGGCGGATGGAAGAATGCGAGAAGAATCAGAAGGAAATTGAGTCAGGTAAATGTGAACAATGGGAAACAATTTTGTGTCTCTTGTTTTTAGTATTAAACAAGATTCGAGCTTTGTCTACAGTAACATCTCGCAGAATCATGCATCAAACAGTTAAAGATAATTTTATAAGTACTGTACATGTCCAACTGAACAAACTCAACGAGTTTAAAATAATGCAATGTAATCTTGCACTGAGGAAACTGACTGTTATTTTTGCGTCATATACAACAGGTCCTCGTAGAAAATACCCTTGTTTCCACAAGAGTTTAAATGGAGTTGACTAAGCGAAAACCTTGTTTAGCTACAGATTTTCAACTACTCTTTGTCACCACTGAAAAAGACATTTTTTTACTTTCCTAACATATTGGTTGCTACATACAGTACTTAATCAGGTACTGGGACAGGATTAGGATTAGAATTTAGTTTATTCGTTGACCAGTTGCTATCAGTTCAAGCTCCTCAGTAAAGATGTGTTACTACTAAAAACAAATCCTTATTTTTTGCAGAATTCAAGGAATGTTTACATGTCAAGGAAGTTAAGTTAAAGCCCGAAACACAAACGGTACTGATGAAGCAATTTTGATTGTTAAAATTATTCAAATAACTAAACGCGCAAGGTTGAAAAGGGTTCTGGATCTGCTCTGAACTTCGAAAACTGTTAAACTTCGTAATCTTTCCAGCCATTTGAGCAACGTTGTCGGCACTCTGATGAATATTACTGATAAGATATTTGTTGCAAAAACATTCGTCATATTTTATTTAAACTATATGAAATTTGGATTAAAAAAGAGGCTTGGTTTATGCTCCTTCAAACATATTTACTTTTTTCACATTAAAACTGAGTTAATTCATCATTATCTTCTCATATCAACAGGTCAGCTGGTTTACTATTGATGGAGAGGAGTTTGAAGCTAGGCCAATTCACATCAAACTGCACCCAAACAAGTTGAACTTTTTCTGTAATCCCCATGAAGACGCAAAATCTCATTCAGCATGAAACTATCCACCACCCTTAAAAAGTGGCCTGTTCTCCATAATATGCTTACTAGAGAGGATGTTTTCTGAAAAACTAAATTTTTCAAAACTTGAATAAGTTTTCTGAAATTGGCAAAAATCTTCTAGCAAACTACCAGACTTTTGAAAGTTTTCAGAAATCACCAAAATTGACAATCTTCAGATTTCTCTCAAATTCGTGTTTTTATATAATATAAACAAATTCAAAGCAGCTTATGTTTTCGTGTTAACGTTTTTCTTGTTGTGCTCATTTGTAAAAATTAAATAATAATATTGTTTAACTATTCGAAAATGAAAAGTGATATCTTTTCAGTATACCTGTCCTGCTATAGAGCCCGCACCGCATTTTGAGTGGTCACATTGCACTGTGCCGTGGCCATACCGTATTGGGTTTACCATAAATGATCTGTTTAACGCCCACTCTCTATTAAACGCCCCGTATCTAATAGACGCCCAGTTCAAAGAAAGATTTTCAGTTAGACGTTCCTCTCTATTAAACGCCCCGTATCTAATAAACGTCCCCAAGAACGGGACGTGTGTTGGACAATTGATTTTGAAAGAACTGACTTCACTACTTGCAGACTGTTGTAACAGTTACTTGACGTTGTTTTGTTAAACTGCACTAATCGCAATACAATGCAGTTGTGTAAAATATCAATTGTAAAAATAAACGCCTCTCCCCAATAGACGCCTCTTATCTATAAAACGCCCCCGAGAACCCTTAAAATTAAATAAACGCCGGCAGGGCCGCGTTAAATAGATCATTTACGGTATTGTCTGGGTAATAGCCCTTGACGTCGAGGCTAGGTGCTCAAAAGTACAACAAATGCATGAAAAGTGAGCACCTAGCCTCGACTTCAAGGTTTTGTTTGTGAGCAGTGGAGCGTAATTCGGAAATGGGCTATTAAAGTGTTATCGTTCTAGACAATCGTGTGTTACGTTTCGATCAGCACGGATCTTGGACCAGACATGTAGTATCATCTGTGTATAGTTCATAAAGCCAAAGTTTTGTCAGGTGTATGTGGGGGTTTAATTTACGTAGGTTCCAAAGGAATAAAGTGCATAAAAGATCTCTACATACAATACGTGGAACCCAGAATGGCATAGACTGCGAGCAGTCTCTTTCCGTTCCTCAGAATCAATCGAGGAGACAAAAATCGAACGGCGAGCAGCAGTCTCTCACCGACTCGCTCGCTGCTTCGCCGTTCGATTGATTCTGAGGAACAGAAAGAGATTGCTCGCAGTCTGAGAATGGAATAAATATTTTGGCTGTCCAACTCAGAAATAACTGTGTGTTCATTTCGAGCTTCATGATTTGAGCTGCTGCATGTTTAAATCAAAATGGGGAAGCGATTTTGAACTTACATTTCTTGCGCACCCTGGCCTAGAAAAGTGCATTTTCTACAAATCCAGAATGAGTCGTAGCCAGCTGATTATTATCCCTGATGACAGTAGATACTCCGCTATTTTAATCAAAACTAATTGGACGTCCAGATAATGTAATCACATACACTCGGAAAGTTAAAATAATGAAAACCTCTTATTTCAATCTGATATTCAAATGCTACAGTAGAAAAAACAGACAGACGGACAAACTGATTCACTATTAATTAAGCAAGGTTCCACAACCAATGATTTTGATTTTCATTGTAAAAAGAACGTTTATTTGTTTACTACTTTTTCTAAGAAATTATTTACTACCAGTACTGTTTATTATTATAAAAAGATTTTTTACAATTCGACATTACTCAATCTTGGACCTCTTTTCTTCTTTTCCTTCTTTCTCTTTTTCTTTTCATGTTTTTCCTTTTCCTTAGCTTCTTTCTCCTACAACAAAGAGTAATCAAAAAGAAATGTTTATATCAATGGGATCTTTGAAACAAACAATTAGTGGTACAATGTATAACAAGAATAAGTTTCTGTAACTCGTGTTTTATGAATACAAATTACCACAGACCGTACATTTGTACACGTACCGTTATGGAAGTTCAAACACTCGCAAAAACACCTTATTCATTTTTTGCTATCAAGTATTTAACAATAATTTAAATTGAAATACCTGTTTTTCTTTTTGAGCCTTTAACTTGTATGGGTTAATGTAGTTTGGATCTTTGGGAACGAGTTCAAGTTCTTGGGCCATCTGAGAAAAATAGAAGATACAGTAATAAACAATGTTTATTTAATAAAATGTGTGTGTTTACTGATTTGGGCAATTTTGATTGTTTGAAATGAGTACTACCTGACATTTTGAAAACTTTTGAACTATCTTTGAAAATCACTTCTCTTAAGACCTAAGTTATTTAACAGAAGAAGAATAGCTTTATTTAGGTCTCTGAATCTTTTAGTCGAGGCACAAAAGTCTGACAAATTAGGGAGACTGTGTCAGTCCACAACACTCGCATTAGCCTACTCTTATCGACAAGTGTATGAATTCTTTTAAGTCCCAGATAAAACGTGAGAGACTAGACCAACGGCTTAACGACCCTCTCCACGGACGGTGTGGCGAAAGAAGGTCGCCCAAAGTTTAACCCTCGACCGGGTCGGGGATTGAACCCGGGACCTTCTGGTTGGCAGTCAGAGATCTTACCAACTGCGCTAATCTCGCACACACAGCTGATCAAAAGTTCAAGTAAAACTAATTTTCAGTTTGTACTCATCTGACGAATGCATTTTGGAGCAAACATTTTTTCGCTGTTTGATCTCAAATTGCCCTAAAGAAACGTCGATGGTGCACACCTACTGAGCCGAGAAAATGACGTTTTGATTTAAGATTTTCTTCTGAGCACGAACGTACTTTGACTCCAGCCCGGTTCGCTGCAAAGTCTTTGTTCTCAAAAGCTTCCTGCTTTTGGCGCCAAATGACTCGAAACTTTGGCGCCTGATTTCTATCAGTCCGAGCCCTCTCAAGATGAAAATTGGTTTCATTCAGACGATTTTAAAAGCTGCATTCATCGAGCCCTTTTTAATATGCGGGCTGTTCTACTTAAACTAGAAAATTTCACAACGATAGAAATATATTCAAGCTACATGCAGGAAAGCTCAATTGAAACCGAAGGTTTTTCTCTCCACCGGACGGCACGGTATTTTGCAATCCAATAATATTCACAGTTATCGTTCCATCAGTATCAACTCTCAAACTAAGTTGTTTCTCATTTCAAACAGTTAAAAATACCACCGTTCGAGAGGAATCATCTCCAAGGATTATTCAAAAATTTCCGAAGATTTTCAAAGTTTTGAAATTCCCTCAAAATCTTTCTGAACATTTTCAACACCTTCCAGAAAAAGTTTTCCGAATAGTTTTCAAAGATTTTCCGAAGTGCTCTTCAGGAAGATTTCCCCAAAGACTTCCGAAGGTTTAGTTATGATTTTCTGAAGGTTTTCTGACA
This sequence comes from Parazoanthus swiftii, assembly GCA_025403585.1. Lineage (NCBI taxonomy): Eukaryota > Metazoa > Cnidaria > Anthozoa > Zoantharia > Parazoanthidae > Parazoanthus > Parazoanthus swiftii. The sequence continues at coordinate 1,967 of JAOBYE010337207.1, read as the reverse complement.
ATGTCCGAACATTTCCAAACATTTTCAAAACACTTCCGAACGTTTTTTGATCATTTCCAAACATTTTACGAACATTTCCAAAACTTTTCGAACGCCACTGAAGACTCGAAAAATTTCCATACTATTGCAGATTCTTTTTTGTCAATGAAATCTGGACTATTCGAGGAAATGAAGTTCCCGAATGACAGTGCCAATTTAGGTTTAAACTGAACACTGCATTGAAAAAAAAAATCACTCAATCAACCAATCAGAACCCAGGTTTTTGTAGATGCGTTATTATCCAGGAAATTCATTATCACTTACCAAATCTAATAACTTTGCATCCATACTTTCTAAAATGCGAGTTTCATTGGAGAAACTTATACTCCACTTGGCAAGTAGTTGCCATTCTTTGTTCTTGGAGTAAACCTGTCGGAAGATTTTTACAAAAATAATTTTAAAACTAAAAAGTTAAATAAACTAAGGTATTCACTTGTAAGCAAGGCAAAAAGCTAGTAAGTCAGCAGGAGTGAGTTCTGTAGGTACTGTTAAGTGTGATAGAGTGACTTTCGTTTGACCATGAAAAACGCGTTCGCAAGTTGTTCTCTTTTTGTTTTGCCAACCAATGAAAGGAAAGCCACGAATACAAACTCTGTCGTGGATTTTTATCTTTCTGTTCGTTTGTCCAATGAAATAAAAGCTATGAACACAAGCACAACAGAAATGATAACGCAATTCTTCGTGCTTGCACGCACTCAGTTCGTCAAGCCAATCAGAAGTTCATCACGTTCATGGAAGTGCGCGTTCCTCTTACGTTTTGTTCACATAGGTAATAAAAGTCGTTCCAGCTCTGTTCGCGTTTTGTTTGCGCGTTTTTATTTCAAGGTCAAACGAAAATCGCTCTATCAAGCTCAAGATGTGATCCCACCTGTTGCTGGTCCAGGGAATGCTCAAACCAAAACCAATTAAGCCTCTTCAGTTGCTCTGGCATTTCATGTTACACTTTCAGTAAAGGGCTACTAATCAGGACTATGAAGGATCTACCCTCCTTTCTGGATCAAGTAGAATAATATTCACAATGTAGGCCCCCTTGCAGGGCTATGTACAATGTACCCCACCCTCTTGGTGTTATGCAATATTTACCCCTCCCTCTCAGGGTTAGAAACAACGCATCCCCACCCTCTCAGGCCTATGCATGATGTACTCCACCCTCTCGGTGTTAGAAACAACGTATTCCACCCTCTCAGGCCTATGCATAATGTAACCCCACCCTCTCAGGGTTATGTATATGCTCCCCACCCTCTCAGGCCTATGTACAATAAACCCACCCTTTCAGGGTTAGACACAATTTGCCCTGCCCTTGCAGGTCTATGCAAAATGTACCCCATATTCTCTTTCAGGGCTATGTAAAATGTAACCCACCTTCCCAGGGCCATGCACAATGTACCCCACCCTCTCAGGGTTGTGCACAATGTACCCTACCCCCTCAGGGCTATGCACAATATACCCTGCCACCCTCTCAGGTCTATGCAAGTGTATGCCCCCTCGCAGGGCTATGCACTTGCAATGTACCCCACCCCCAGGACTACAGATAAAAACCTCAGTTTTAAACTTTGTTGAATTTCTCATATCTTATGGAAAGCTTCTTGTCAAGACGTCTTGTAACACAGAACCAACCTTGTATGTAGTATCTGGAAGTCGCAACAGGACGTCACCAAAAAAGGCAGTATTTTCCAACACTTGTGATAAAGCTATAATTTTGGATAAAAACAGTTAAAAGGAGCATACTACATCTACCTTAAGTAGAATAATAACTATACTAGCAACATACTGTTAACTAGTAATTTTAACTGCATATTCTAGGTATATATCATATCTGGTGCAACTGTAATACTAGTAATCTAATATTTAATAGCAAGCATAATAAATAGATTACACAGAAATAACAATAATACTAAATATAATAATAATAATAATAATAATAACAA
>JAOBYE010337096.1:3834-15083 GCA_025403585.1 Parazoanthus swiftii | reverse complement strand
CCGGCGGAAACAACCCCTTTTGTCTCTGGCCAGGCAGCTTTCTGCACTGGCCGCCATCTTGGATTTTGTTCGCGCGCACGCTAGTTCCAATCGCGCCACACACGCAAGCGCTGCTCACGCGATGCGCAGTAGAATTGCGCATTGCAAAAGGGAGGAATGACCTTAAGGTAAATTTATGTGGATTTGCGGATCAATGAGTGCATCGGGGTGGCTAGTGGCAAGAGCACGTGTCTCTCACCAGTGCGACCCGGGTTCAACTCCCGACCTGGGAAGTACAAAAACCGCTAATTACGCCAACATCTGAGCAGTTTCGGAATTACATGTAGCTTTGCTATTTGAAATTTAATAAAGATTAAAGTTTAAAGATTAAATTAAAGTGTTGCAATGGGTTTGGATTCCTAGGCAACCCATGGTTGTGTTTCAAATTTGGCAGTCAGAATGTAGCTGAACATTGGGTTCACAATCAGATTGGCAATTCAAACTTACAGTTGTGTATATTAGACTTATTTGGTTATCCCTGGCCCCTTAATGTTGAAGGCTTATGTGTTTCAGTTTGTACTGTAGCTTCAAAATCTTTAATTTATTTACCCACAACATACATTGTTTATAATGAAAAATATTAAATATAATACACAGTATTTATCCTAAATTTCAGGAGATGTCTCATTAGCCCTTGATGATCTGAACAAGGCAATTAATCTGAGTCAAGGCCATGGTATGGCAGCAGCACAGTCATTTACCCAGAGAGGAATGATTTATTGTCTTGAAGGACAAGACGATAAAGCTGTTGAAGACTTTAAAAAAGGAGCTGCTTTGGGTAATGCATTTGCCAAGAGTATGGTTGTCCAGATGAACCCATATGCTGCCTTGTGCAATAAGATGTTGTCAGAAGCAATCAGTGGCTTGCAAAGGGGTGAAACATCTTAAATCAGCTGGATTGCTCCATGCAAATACTAAAGGATTGTTTTAAATTATATTCGGGACAAAGGTGATGGCTATATTTATGTGGTGGAAAATTGGCTTAAGAAAAAACTATTTTGTTTAATGCTGTTACCGGTAATACAAATTACTCGATGGACTTGTTTGTTAGTGTTGATCATTTTAACCTCTTCAGCTCAAGCAGGTTTATTGTCATCTACTGACCAAATGGAGATGCAAGTTGCCTGACGCAAGTTTGTACAAACTTACTAAAAACTGTTAGTTTTGTCATCAACTTACATGAATTTCCATTGACTTGTGTCAACTTTGAGCGAGCTCAGACTGGAACACATTGCAATGCAATTCTTCATCATTTGAACTTGCAACTCAAGCTTGTCACAAAACACTGCAAGTCCATACAAGTGGGCTGACCCATGGTATTTCTCAAAAAATATTGCCTGAAAATTCAACAATCATGTGTTTTTTAGATGAACCTTTTGTTTACAAAAGTATAACAACAGGTGTACAGACACATGTCAGAACTTACAGAATTAAATAAAATTAATGTTGTTCCAGAGTGGATGTTAGTTTTTAGTTACTCCTACAATAATACAAGAAAGGTTGCTTTGTGAAAACATGCCTGTAAATTATAAGAAATAACTATCAAATACCCTGTAACCAAAAAAACAAATTTAATTTAGCTTGTGCTACATGTCAAATCCTGAAATTTGGTTACTTTTTTTCTAGTTTTTCCTAAGAGATCGCCACACATCAGTTCAGTGATGTGTGTTCCGAGTCATACCTTAACTTTGGTTCCTTTTTTCTAATTTTTCCTAAGAGTGGCTACCACATATTCATGCGTTATTTTGTTATAAACCTTAATACTTAGGTTGAATTGTAAACTTCTCGCAACTTGTTTACAAGTATAAGAATTGGGAATTGAGCAACATATCATGTCATGGGCTGAAAGGGTTAACTGACATTGATAATTATTAAACCAAAACAGGTGTCTGTATTGACTGGTGATCAGCAAGTTTTGTTGCCAGGTGTTGGTTGGAATATAGGATTACATTTATGCAATTACTGTGCAACTAAGAAATCATTCCTGAAAAACTGGTATGCATGTTTTAGAAAGCTTGAATATTTCTCGGCTACTCAGACAAATGGTCACAAGTCACACCAGTTTATGGGCTGAGATAAACAGCAAGTGCACCAACTGGATTGTTTGTCTCATTCTTGGACAGCTCAAAAGTACATTTCACACTCATTGAACCTGTCACCAAATAAATTTAAGAAAGTAGAGATGGTTTGCATTGGGAGGGGGGATTGTTGAGTGCAACATACACAAGTCTCCCCATGACATTTTCAGTCAAATAACAAGCGGTTCAAGATGTATACATTTCTTAAACTTGAGTTGATCTGGAACATTTTTCTTATTGAAGCAGTGGAGAGAGAATCAAAACAAGAATCTGTCTACATGTAATACAATTTATCATTGGGGTCCAGATGGTCTTTTTAATATACAATTCATTGCTAGTACTGTAAGTAAAGGATACTTAAGTAAAAGTACAAAAAACATTGATACTGCTGGTACATTTATTAAATAAGACCTGGTTTGCACTTGTGAAATAAGATAAGAATTAAGCACGAGATACTTAAACATGGCAAGTAAAAGACAACGGAATATTGTCATGGTCTTGTTGCATCTTAATTGTCCACTTAGTACTCTTTAAATTCTTTTTCTTTATTCAGATTCCATATTCTTGTGTTATTTCACAAATTAGTGTGAACCAGACTTTAAATGTCATCGAGGTGTCGTGGGTCTTGGTAATTGTGAAGTACTTAACATTATCACTGACAATGAGAAGTTTGTATAAGAGCTGTATTTTGAGTGGTGACGTTACACCAATAATCAGCAGCTATTGTTTGTAGGGTTAAGGTTAAATAATGTTTGGTTCATTAGCTTTAGTATTGCTGTTCTGGCAATTCTCTTTGTTTTCATTGGTACAGGCTGGCTCAAATAAAGCACTATCTACCTGGCTGGTTGGTTTTGAATACAAATACAAAAAAACATAAATTTTCCAGTTCGTATATTTTCCCATTAATAATACATGTTAATTGAACATGGCACAAGATTGCTGTTATATCTTTTGAATAATAAGTGGGTTTTGATTGGTTGAGATTATGCAATTAAATTGTGTACAAAAGCTGCATTCAACCAAATGTGACAGCAGGTTAACAACACCAACACTGTTTGTTTGTGGAAATAGAAATATAAGTTTAATAAATATTTAGTTTCTGGTTATGTGTGAAAGAAAAGAACAGATAAACTTTACATGTACATGAATTTTGGGGTTTGAGGTGGTTTTTCAATTAAAATGTAGTAGCAATAATTATAACAAAACCATTGTTGACTGGTTCATCTGGATGGAAAATGAAGTCAGCCTTATCCTCAAGAAGAAATTGGGGGCTCTCAAAAAAGTTTTCTTTAAAATAAAACTTTAAGGGTATATTTTCTATCCCCACTATTGCAAAGAGCAATTGATATGTTCAATTTAACTAACAAAATTACCAGTGTTGATTTTTAGCTTGTTTGTTGTTATCTTGCTTAAAGGTATATTGAAAAGTAAAAACTGAACTTTAGGTAGATATCCTCAAGAACCCAGGGCATCGGGAGGGGGACATTTCTATCAAATTACAATTTATTCTTGTACTCCCCTAGTGTATGATTTGTATATCACAACACAAATTGATGTCTTAAAAATGTTGATTTTTACTTCCCAATAACTTTAAAAAACCAAGATAGCAAGCTAAAAATAGTCCAGTTTCGTATTCGTAGTTGCCGCTGATTACAATGACGACAGACTCGTTTACTCAGCTTTAGCCTCGACTTGGTGTTGAATATGCATACATACCAGCGAGAACGAATGGCCGCTAACAATACACAGAATTGTAAATAGCTCGTTACTACATTGGTATTTATGAATATTTAACACCAAGTCAAGGCTAATGCTGATTAAACGAGTCTGTAGTCATTGTAATCAGCAGTAATAACGAATACGAAACTGGACTATTGGTAGTTTTAACATGCTCTTTCCAGCAGTGAGTTTTTCAATTGCACTTGTGTATCAGAATATTGAAAAACCTTGATCTTATCCATTTGCAAGGGCAAAAAAAAACCATTTTTGAAAACACATTGAAAATGTTTGAAATTAAGATGACATAGAAGGCCATCCCAATATGAATCATAAATTCCCATTGATAATTAAAGTTATTTGGGGTACTATTAATTATGGACAAACTGGGTGTCTTTTTTGAGTTTTGGTTAATTACAGTAGCTCCATTTCACAACCATTTTTCTCTTGAGTTGCCTTGGTTGTTCAGCAAATCAGAGAGAAGGGGGCACACCTTACACATTGTAGGTTCAACAAACCACATGGGGCAGTGCAAAACTCAATCTTGAACACAGTGCAGCTTACAGACACATTTCATCAATCAATCTAAGTGTTCATAGTTCTTGCAGTTGTTTTGTAATTTAAAAGTTTTCAGTTTTGTTTACATTTCACAAACTAAAGTATACAATCTTTGTGTAAACTTTCTTTCACATTTAGTGTCATCAAAATCTTAAGCAGAAGACTTCATCCTCTCCTTCGCTCGGTCTTTTGCCCTTTGTTTGCGATCTTTAATGTTCTGAAGGTTGAGACGCTTAAACTTATCACGGGCCCGTCTCTTTTTATATTTGTGCTTGTTCATTTTTTCTTTCCGTTTCTTCAGAACACTGCTTGCTAACATTTCTCCAGTACTGTTTTGTTCGACATCACTGTGAGATACTGGCCCAGTGGTTTGTGGGCTGTCACCTATTGTTAAGCCACTAATCACAGGACTTGGATCACAAATTTCACTGATCTGAGAATGTCTCGGAAGTAAGACTGATTCCCTTGTTGTAGGGAAACTGTTTTCTTGCCATTTGTGAAGAAAGGAAATATTGAAGGCATCTGTGGTGCTGGGAAGACAAACACTTGACTGGTACAGTGGTAAGGATGATGTCGCCTGTGGAACAGGGATGATTTTATTTGTCTGTTTTCCCAGAAACCCAACTGTAGGAAAATCCTGCATACTGTCAGAAAATCCTGCACTAAACATTGTTCTGGTCTTCAAGTAACCTACTGGAGAAAAAAAAGTAAATTGTAAGTAGCTTATTTTATCAAAATGTTAAGGTAGATAGAAAATTAAAACGCAACAAAAACATTCTGGAACTAATTAATTAAAAGAAAACAATAGATAAAAACACAACAACAACAACAACAGGCAAGCCGATTTATAATTTTTTCCACTTATTGCATGTTTCAATCACCCTCACTCAAGTATTTATTATACTTGAATTCGAAAGAGTTTGAACTAGTCAAATTAAGAAAATTGCCACTAAACTGTTTTTACAACCCATTTGTTTACAATTTAACTAATATATGTCACCCGTACTCTACATTATTTATCTATATTCCGTAGTTTATGCACATTCCAGTAACACAGTTACGAAGAAGTTTTTACCTGCTCTCTGACCTCCACTGCAAGGCAAGTTACATCTCTGCACGAATGGCTTTCGAAAGCAGACAGATACTGCCCTTGAAAGCCTTGGAACAAGCTTCATATTAACTTAGCTTGATCTTTGGGATCTAAATCTCCGAATGAACCCTTTAAAATGTAGAGATTCGTTTAAAAACCTTTACGGTTATACTGACTACAAATCCGCCATATTTCCTTTCATGGCGCGGATACTAAGCCAAGAAGGATAAGTCGTTTCCAGTCCTTCGCGAACTGAACGTCCCCTCAACTAAGGGAGGGGTAGGTGGGTATCATTTCTACACAGGTAGATTTGCAAAGGAAACGTTTATTAAGTGATTGTCGTTTTTAAGCGAATTTAAGGGAAATATTAATTATGTTGTGTGTTGCTCCAAAAATAAAAAATTTCACCAGCTATTACCTTTGCATGCTGTGACATTTTCGTTCTGCTACGAGAAAAATTGAAACGAATAGACAGTTTTTCTCATAGCACTAGTCGTAATTATATCGCAACTAAATCAACTCCAGACACACAAGCTATTTAATGCTTCTCGAGTCAGTGGCCGTGTGGAGCAGTTTGCGTTACTTTTGATTTGCATGCAGGTTTTAGTGTCATGTGTGTTAAATTTGTTCCGAAAAGTAAACGTGCCTTCTTTATAGCCTCATGTTTCATGTCCTCTAATATATATAATGTAGCTATATGTTGTTGTACGTGTACCTCATTCGCATCTATTTTGTCTTATTTCTCTATACCATAGATTATATTTTTTTGTTCTCCAACCAACTAATTTATTTGATCACTGGGGTGGCAAATTGATGTCACTTCAGGGATCAATAATATATGTATGCAAAATGGCCACTTGGCATTTTTAACCTTATGGTTATTTCTTGTGGCCATTAACCATCAAACTACTTTTGTTTTCTTTCATTTACAAAATTGTGTAACAATCTGTATAATGGTTGCAATAAAGGTTGTTGTTGTTGTCTCAGCTTGAAAAGTGCTTTCAAGAAGTTTCTGGCTTTTTGAGCCTCGATGTTTTTACAGAAAGGTTCTTATTAAAATAAAAGTGTAATACTAGCTTTTATCGTTGGGGAATAACGCTACAAAAAATGAATAGATGAGTATATTGTGGTTTTATATAGCCCTTTATCTCTGCTACGTCTCAATGTGCTTTACAATCATATGCCCTGTGCCAGTGGCTGCAAAAGTAAAACTGAAGCGGGCCACAACACTGGGATTATCCTACTTGCACCTCGTTTCGAGAAGTGCGTGGGTTCTTTTTTAAAAGGCTCCCGATAGAACGTAGAGAGACTAGACCAACGGCTTAACGTCACCCTCAACGGACGGCCGGTGTGGTAAGAACAATGAACATGGTCGTCCAAAGTTCGATTCTCAATCCTTCAAGCCAGGGATTGAGCCTGCATGAGACCCCCTGGTTGGCAGTCAGAGATCTTGCCAACCATTGCCAACCGGCGTTAACCTCGCAAATCGAAAGGCCGGTTTGCCCCCCCCCCCTCCCCTTTCGGAAAAGGTGGGGATGTAGACAAATTCAAGCTGTTCTTTATCAGGGTCATGAAACTCACGTTGAGTTCAGCTGAACACGTGACTACTCGAACTGATCAGTGATGTGAAGTTAGGGAGTGGAAGAATTCTCCCCCAAAGGAGGGAGGAGGAATCTATTAAAACTCTGACTCACCAAAAACAATAAACAAGCGGGTAAAAAGATCACGGTAGTCGATCACGAGTCTTTCAGACACTGAGGCGTTATTCAGAAAAGTCAGTCATTCATTTAATGGGCAGCTGCAAAGAGTTACAATCGCAGCAGTTACAAGTATATTATTTATCACGGGACTCGAAGCGTAATAATATCCTTTTGAATTAAACAAACCACAGACGATGTCGTCGTTTTATCAAAAGCTTAGTTTTAGTTCAAGTATGAAACAAATCAACTATTAAACAATACAAATTTAATTGTTTAAACTTTCATTTCCTGTCGGTAAAATCAAGTAACGCGTTCTTAAACACTGACACGTGCTCTATTGGACACTTTTTTGGCAATAGAGGCTGTGTGCCGTTGTGAGTAACCATGGGTCAGCAGAAACGTAGTGCCGGGTTAATTTACAGCGGTATATATAAAGAAACCTTTCACGATTTTATCCAATTTTGGAGCATAAAACATCCTTCTTCAAGTGGTTAATAGTATTCCAAATACATTTGAATTGTACTACAAACTAAATCCGATTGCTTAACGATAAGATTTTGTTCCTATGCAAAATACCTGTTTTATAGCAATTCGTAGTAACAGAAATAGCCAAACATTGAAGCGGAATACTTCGGGATTGGTTTCCTCGGTTGAGCATTAGTTTTTACATCAATGGAATGCTTCAGTTTCACCTGACAGTGAACATTGAACATTGAAAGTTAATCTAAACATTGCCTTGATGTACCCTTGTGACAAACTATTGCTCAACTTTTCGAAACGTCTTTGATCGCGTTAATTACAGTGGAGTAAGTCGCTTCAGTCAGCTTCCATAATGCTTCCACATGAAACATTAGTCTATGGTTTGCTTTCCTTCGTTTTGCGTTTGGCTAAAACGCGCCGCATCTCCTGTTTCAGTTTCGCCTTCATCAGCTTGATTGCCCTCAAAGACTTTTCCAAAAACTTGTTTCCTTTCCCCTTCAGATCCAAACTCTCGGCAACTCGTCCATGCTTGGTCTTGCTTTTTAACTGCTTGTGCTTCTGCGCATGCTTGCCAAACTTGCTGGTGCAGGCCGTGTGTCCTGCATGTCTACAGATTTTACCACTACCATCCCGTGTTCGAACGCAGCATCCCTTCGAAGGACAATCTGCTTCAGTGTTACATTTCTTGAGCTCTGCTTTTCGCTTCTGCCAAAGCGCGTGTTTGCGGCCATTTCGTTTAAAAAGAAGACCTTTCTTATGATTTTGCTTGTCGCGATTGGATTTTGTGCCACGCTTTCCCGCAACGTGTTTGCGCTTCTGAGCATGTCTGCCACGCTCTTTTGAGCAGAGCTTGTTCCCCACGTGCTTACACACGCGCGCCTTCCCACTTCGCGTCTGCATGCAGCATTTCTTTGTGGGACAGTCGGCATCAACATCGCATTTGTGGTGTTGTCTCGTTTTCTTATGCAAGACATTGTGCTTGTAGTTACTTCCTACACGTCGGTGGCCTTCCTTATGATTGCGTTTATGGTTGCGACTTTGCTTGCGATGGTGCCGTTTGTGGTGTCCCCGTTTGCGATTTTTCACTTTATGGTTTCTCCGCTTTTGTTTCTCGCGGAGCCTGCGTTTGTGATGTACTGCGGTCGTAGTAACTGACACCAAGCGAAGCTCTTTGTTGTTGTGGTTGCCATCAGGTAAAATTGGCGCCTGCAGAAGAAAGTGTTTGCAACTTTAGAATATTTTTATAACTGTTAGATAAGAGAAGCAGTACACATTCATACATAGACAGACTCCCTCTTTTTTTCATGGCTTTTATTGGGACAACTTACAGTTACCAGACCCGCAGAATGTTAATATGTGTTTACTAAAACAATTTAATCGACGTTGAAAATTATTTACAAGGGTACTTTAAAAGAATTACCATCCGGATGTTATTCCAAAATTTTTGATTTTCATGTCAGTATTTTTATTCCGTTCGACATTTATTCTTCTGACACACACACAGACAGACTAAATATTAAATACGAAAACATGTGGAGGGTGTCCCGCTGAGAACTGAACGGGGCATACATGTAATTGAATAAACATCATATACATGTGTGTGTTACATGTATGTTATGAACAGGACTGATCGTCTAGGGGGGGGGGGGGGGGAGGGGGCGACAACCAAATTTGATCATGAACAGAGGACAATATTTTACAAACGGAGAAAACTCGCAAAATTATAAACTAAACACTCTTCCAAGCGAATCGATTGCCACTTCTATACCAGTGTTGGCTTTTATCTTTTGTTCTCGTTTTGGTTTGTTTTGCTCATTTCGTAGGAACCCGTTAATTAATAATCAGTTTGCTATTTCCATTTGACATGGAAACATTGCAGTAGAATGTATAAAATGTTTTCTTCTTTTGATCGATATCTTAATTTGAGTGAAACTAAAAAGGGGGGAAATGATTGTATAAAAACCGAGTTGTGTTTAGGAAAAAATGACGCACAGAGTTTTCTTGTCCACAAAATTGTTTCCCGGCGAAAGGCCTCGAGCTCGATAAACAGCATTTAGTTTTTACTTTCCGGTAAAGTCAATTTACAAGCAATAAAAATACTGATCACGTCTACTGATTAAGGATTGTTTTTTCACTCCAGCGCATCGAAACAGCACTCTGTTGTGATTTTAAAAACAGAGCTCATCCACGAAGTTTTGATAGATATTGAAACTTGCTTTCTTTGAGGCTTGAAAAAAAAATGAGCCGAATGAGAACGAATTGCACTGCTCACATTCGACCACAGAGAAGTTTCTTATTTCGGCACTCCTCAAAGCACACTGCATTAAAAATTAAGAATAATTATTTTATCTTTGCGATTAGCTTAAAAATGTTTGACTGTCAGATATTATAATTCTTTAATACAAACGTGGAGCAGTAGACCCAGAACTTGAGATAAATGTGAGGGACCAGTAACACTATTCAGTTGAGGCATTGTAAAGTTGATGAGCATTTTTCTTCTAAGAATTTTTACGTTTTCAATTGCTTTTCTGTTTTTTTTTGTGTTGACCAAAACGAAACTGCGCAAATTCAATTCTTATTTTATATGTATAAACTTCAACTACAACAGATGTGCTGGTCTCAAGCACTTTCAAGTAATTTGACTCTTCGATCGCTTTCAGTAAAACAGACTTATCAACAAAACACAAGCGTACTTTCAGTTTCTTCACACAGTTAAAGCCTTCCTCAAACAGTTTGAACTTATTAGTTATAATAAATTTGATAAATATCTTATCCAGCATTGCGACTTTCCTGCGCTCCTACCTTTTCATCTTCCTTCTTGACGGCTGTTTCTGAACCAGTTATTTCGACGCCATTCCTTTTCCGTTTTTTTTCCTTTTCGAATTTTCTCGCATCAGTTAGCGAGAACAGAAAGATTGTCACCAGGATTACACTCAGAAACCACGAAAGATTCATAGCTACAATGGTTTTTTTTTTTGCCCACCGTTGGCTTTTAAGCCGACGGTATTTTTCTCGCTAAGATAGCCACCACTGGTTCAACCAAGTAATTTCAGTTTATTGTGCATTAATTGTCGATCGGAGAGGCAGGTGCACTTAGCCATGCCCTTATTAGGAGACTCGTTGACGTCATCACTGACTTCCAACAAAAGCCGAATGGTAATATTATAGGTCTTTTTACTAAGGTCTTTTATTCTTTTGAAAGAATGACCGTTTCTCTGGTGCAAGCGTTTATATAATCACAGTTTAAACAAAGCAAACCCTGAGACAATCAACACCAGATTGTTAGAAGAAACGTGGTCTCAAATTTCTTAGTTTTAGTCATCTTTTTGACAGTTGTTATTTCCATCTTTCACTTTTAATTCGAAGCAAAAAAATACGTTAAGCCGCAACAACCCTCTCTTGAAATTGCAAGGCTGCGATCAAAAAGAAGTAAACACCACCCAAAAATTTAAATAAATGTGTCTATACAGAATTTGAAAGTTTGTTTGCCAAAAAATCACGTAGACATGGGATCAGCCGAGATGGCAAGCTGCTCAACTGACCTAAAAACTGAAATAAGGGAGAGACAATCAGTTGTGTTTTTTTCCT
>JAOBYE010336874.1:4521-15089 GCA_025403585.1 Parazoanthus swiftii | reverse complement strand
CATTATACATTAGGTTGGAATAAAATGACTTAATTGGCCAAATGGACTTGCAAATCAATGCAAGTCAGTGCAGGTTTAACACATCTGCAGAAAAAATACATGCCATAATATCAAAGCTTATAGAAACCCAGAGGTTCCAACCCTCCCATTTTGGCCAGAAAACTCCCGATTTTGGCAATCACTTCCGGCGATCATTTCCAGCTTCCTTACACACCATGTAACAGGCAAAGGATAATTGTTTGTCTAAATTAGCACTGCTAGGCTTTGCCTTTTGTTACGCATTATTTTCTACGGTACGGTAGTTCATTCATGCAAAGCACTCTTTTACAGGCCCATAGGCAGGATTTTTGTTGGGGGGGGTGCAAATTTCGTAAACTTGGACTCTTAAATGCCAAATCTATGGGACAAACACACTTATGGCCGTTTTTTTTATTCGTTTCGATTTACGATAGTACCTAATATTACGAAAAATGGCCTATTTGGGCTTCTTCATCGTCCACGTTCATGCGTACGCACCCCCCTGCCTACGGGCCTGTTTTAGCTTTCTTTGGAAACAGTGTATCTTCAACTTCAGGCACTTTACAGGAAACAAAATGCTGTTTAGAACAGTTACTCACAACTGACAAGGAGTGCAAAGTACGACTTTCAAATCACAGTGGCAAACCATGTGTCCATGGGTTGTGTCTGATGCCAAAAAAAGTCTGTAGCATTATCAATAGAAGACAAGTGCCTTTAATTTGTTCATGATTATTTCAATACTGAATCATTCAGGCTAGAAGAATTTGTATTCAGGCTAGCATCTTATTGTACCAGTTGGCTAGTCCTGGGCTAGCCACTGTTTGAAAACAATTTCCAGCTCTGAAGTTACATTTTTTTTCCTTAAAAGGACTAAAACAAAAAGTTGATGTATAATTTTAAAATAGTGATCAATATAATTTATTAATATAAATCATAACAAACTTATGCAATCAACAGTAATAAATAATATATTTTAATAATAACAGGAAGAAAAAAAGGTAATGTGGCTAATATTGTCATTCTAGAACTTTAATTTGGAAAATCCCTAGAGAGCCTGAAATTTTTTCCCCAAAAAGCCTCAGCCTGTCAAAATTAATCAGTTGCTGGCATTGAAAGCAGTCAGCTGTGTCAAGAAAAGCATATTGTACACTGTCTGGTAAAATGTAATGAACTTCAAAATATTAAAGGACAGTTAGTCTTAGCTCAACGTTTCGCAAACAGCTCCCTTTTTAGAGTTGAGAATCATATTTATTCAGGCGTCTGAACACATTATAACACCTTTTTACTTCAATGCTTGAACTATTGGATTTGTATAGTTCAGTAATTATATGCATGTCTACTAATAATGACATGGAGTGTTCTGATTGGCTATTTGCTATTCAATATTTAACAGTTTGCTTTGCATGGACCGCAAACCATATTCATATTACTCCCCAGTCACCATAAACCAAAACTCCAAGCTGAGGTCAAGTTCTAAGTTGTCTTACGTTGGTGTATATTGGCCTTTCAGGCCTCAACTCAAACTTTCTGTTCATGGTCACTTGGGCCCATTATCAAAGTGACCCGAGTCTATTACAAGTATCATTGAATTGATCCATTTGGATAATTTCTCTCAGTCCCATGGCCAGTAAATTTAAACTGAGAAGAACAAAAATAAACCTGGGAAATCAATAGCCAGGAGAAGATTGAAGGCTTAAGAAACAACCAGAAAAGTGTTAAAAAAATATTTTCTTTTAGACACATATTTTGCCAAACAACAACGTTCGACTACTTTGAAGAACTTTATACAAATAAGCAGCTACACGAGCTGATGATTGACTTATAGTTTTACTCCAACGTCAGGAAGAAAATCTGGATTCTTTTAAAATGACTCAAATAAGTGAACCCTTCTATTAAAAGTTACCGTAAAACAATTTTAAATTATAATGACTGTCCTTCTGGGAAATCCAGTGTCATTGACTTTCATTTGCCCTCGATTCTGCATGTTTCACACTGAAAATCTCGGGCAATAAAAACTGTTTCCCAAGGGGGCAGTAAAAGTGTATACAAGTCGCTTTATTTTGGGAATAGCTGTGATATATCAAGTGCACTTGAAGTGAACTAATTACGGGCTCTATTAAACCTGGTCAGGTGTGAAGCTTACTTGATGTTTTTCCTGGCTTCATTTCCTGCTTCGCCTGATCATTCTGCATCGTTTTACTTGGAGTATCCCTTACAAAAGCCGACAGCAAAGTATCGTGAAAGGTTCCAACACACGCAACACCAACAGCGACAAGTACTATCAACACAATCGTCAACGCTAATCCTTTCGAGGTGCTATTCCCGCCATTTTGTATATTGGACTTGGGTCGCTTTCTCTTGTTGTTTGAACTTGCGTCTGACACCGCGTGCTTTTTGGCCGCTTTTCTGCTCACAGTCTGCTTGGCCATGCTGGGACGGTCTATAGTCAATCACGAACTATATAAATCGGGCCAAAATGAAGCCGCAAATCTTTTGTCCAAACATCTGGCACTGCTGTATTTGTTTTCCACTGGACTTCAATGGGGAGACTGGGTATCAGCGACCAATTAAAGATCGCAGAACGACAAGATCGGGTCTCGATCGATGTGCCACCGATTTTATTTTTTTCCGAGGTTAAAAATTATCTCCGAAATGAGTGAAAATTTGTACCCGAGTACCTGCACAATCCGTCAGTTTATCACTGTCTTCATTTTTGTCTCATTAGCATAATATCCACCTGGAGTGGACTTTTCGATTACATGTAATTAGTGTGTCAATGAAAAACGCGAAAAATTGCCGCGAAATTTTATGGATAAAGACAAGGTAAGGTTGCCACAGAGATTTCTATTTTCTCATCAAATGATCAAGATCAAACTTTAACACTGTTTGATACTCATGAGTTGTCATTAGACCATGATATTGTATCCATAACAAAAATTAATCTGAAAAAAGACTGCATATATGCCAGAGGGTGATACAGTCATTTTTTCCTTTCTTGAGGGGGAAGGAAGGAAATTGTGCTCCTAACACATTTTTTCAGTGTTTTTCTAACAAAATGTTCCCAAAACTGCCATCAAAAGGGGGACCCAGGCCGAAAAAAGCCTCAACTAAAAATTTAACTTTAGCTGGTTTTTGCTTTTGAACTTTGCACTGTCTTATCCACCACTGGCACTGAGCCTTTTTGAAACAACTTGCCTGTTTCATGTGAAACCAAGTCTGGTACCCTGGTACCCAACTCCTGGTCAATGTGGACACGATGGAGGTGAGTGCCCTTCTGCACAGAATTCCATAACATATATAGAAGAGGAAATTGTAATGCCATCTGTACAATTTTATTATGGTTTTTGTGACTGTGAAATGGGACGGTTTGGACCGATGTAACCATAACAGGCCCATAAAATGTTTTCTAGCTATTTCTGTAAACATGTGATAATTTCACATAAAAATTAATTAAAAAAGCTTATTAACAAATTATGTAAAACTTAATTGAAATTAATGCCTGCAAAGTTATGGAAGAGCTAACACTGTGTAACTTGCTGAATTTTCCTAGAACATAAAATTTTACAGGCAGTTCCAATGGGATTTGGATGCTAATGCAGTGCTCCTTACCATGCATAGCACCTGAGGGGGGTTACTCCCTATAGACCTCAGATGTCACTGGAGCTTGTTGCATTTTTAGGGGTTGAAATTGGCAATCGATCCAGTATTTTTTAGGGGTTTTCTCAGGCAAAACCAGAGTTTTGAGAAACCTGGTATTTTTTAGGGGTAATATCCAGGTTATAATAAAGACAATACACTTGCAAACTCTTACGAGAATGTTCAGTGTATTTGATGGATACAGCTAACAATAAATGGCAATTGATTGTGATTTTACTGACAAATTGCATTTTGTATGTATTTTATTCTGGTATTTCTAGGGTATTTTTAGATAAGAGAGGTATATTTTTGGGTAGTAAAATCTGAGGGCCAGGAATTTTTTAGGGTATTTTAGGGTAATTATTTAGGTTTTTCCCATGAGCTCCCCTGACATTTTACAGAGGGTGTACCCCCCCCCCCCCAGGGCATAGCACTGACTGCTTTTCTGATTGAATCTTTTCTCAAAATCTAGAAAAATCCTTTTTTCTAAAATTTTGTATGTGCATGTATTGCTCTTTCTTTCAACTGCCAGTTTGAACATTAATTTCTTATAAAAAAAAACTAACATTTACCAAGCTGTTTGTGACCAAAAAATCCTAAACCAGGTCACAGGACATCTGTTAGTTAAAGCAAGCAAGGTGACAGATGTTAGCTTGATTGCAGAAGCAAGTTTTGGTTATTTCAAGCTTTATCCCGTGCAATCTGGTTGTCTACCCAAGTTTTTCAAACTCTAATAATTGGCAATCATGTATAAAAATTTTAGCGCAACATACAAGGTGGTATTTCCTCATTAGCAGAAATGTCCCATGGGAGAGTCACGGACACACAGTTATTCAATGATGTCACATCATGCCACCAAAAGGGAGGAATATACAGCAAGTCCCCCTTGTCAATCACACAATGATATGCCTGAGCCCTTGAAAACTTTGGAAATCTGTCAAACGAGTCACCAAGCTGTCTTAAATTCACTTTGCTGACATGTGCTTTTGTGGTGTGGCTTGGGAATGGATAAAGGAAGCCTGTGTCTTCATGAGAAAACAGTAAAATTTGCTTTCTACCTATAATCTGCGCCAACAAGCCATGATTTCGGTCATAGTGTAACTGGGTTATATTACCCCTCGTACCAACCCATAACTGCATTGTCCTTTGTTTGAATACTTTCAGGGAAAACTCTTCAACTGACGAAAACTCAGACTCTGAAGACGCCAAATATATTTTATCTGCCAAACTCTGAACTTGATCTGGGGTAAAAATATCATTGTACAGAGAGTCAGGCATCGCTCTGGTTCGCAGATAAACCTTCTGTTTGGTTGTCGCCAAACATGACACATCCTTTTCTTCAGCTGTGACAGCTGTAGAACTGAAAACATCTCCCTTCTCATGCTGAAAGACGTAATCGATAAGTTCTTCCGGTTCCATATTTTTCTTTGTAGTAAAATCTCCGTGGTCAATAAAGTGCTGGTTGTCCGCTGAAAATAACACGGGCATAGATCTGAAATTTGGTTTTAGAGCAGATTTTAGATAATCGGCCTCCCAAAGCGAACAAGCTTTCCAATCCAGCACCGCTCCTTTCAAAACAACCGGAAGCTGGTTTTGAAAACGCCGTTTGAACATTTCAGCTTTCATGTTTCTACATTCTGTCACCTGCACTGATTTTTGGAGAAGTTCATCCATGTTGAATTGTATTTACAGATTGCGTGACGCATTTTCAAGGACCTCACGCACAACGTTTTACACCAAAACGTCAGAGCCAAAACGTCACTTTCGTACTTCCGGCGTACGATTTCGACCGTGTTGCATGGCGGGTAGAAAGGAAACGACTGGTGATGTTACGAAATTTCTATTCATAGTTTGTTGTTCATTCTCGATTTACTAGAGCTTACAAACTGATGCTGTTGGAAACAGGATAGTTCACAAATACTTCTGGAAGTTTTATTTGTTTGGACTCGAAGCATTTCACTCTTCGGGACAGTGGAACTTCCAATTGAGAATAAACACCCTCACCTTCCAAACAAAATGGCGTCGAAGGTGTGTATTCAGTCTATAAATAATTGTAAGAAATGTACTGCACACTGCAAGCATTCGTAGTTTTTCAAGGTGTGTTGTACTTTATAATGTTACACATGTAATTTTCTTACAAAGGGGCTGCAGCGTTTGAAATATCCATGACAGATTTGTTCATCTTTCTGAAAAAAATTATAGTGTGAATTTAGACACGTCCACAGTCGCGCGTGCAAATTTATGAGTTGTGACACATTTCTTGTGACACATGTTTGATATTTTTACTCGTGAACACAGGAAGTTATGGCAAATTTTATGTATACAAAGTCGTGTGCCGTAAAACTGGCATCTTATTTTTTTGTGTGAAAAAAATGTCATTAAAATAGTGTTTGTGTAATCGTCTCGTCAAAGAATGTTTTTTTTTTTCAGAAAATCGAACAAAAAGATATGCCACAAAAAATGTGTCACAAAAAATGTTCTTGTGTAAACGAGACTTTACATAAGGCCCTTTTGCACAAATATTTTTTTGTGTAACTTGCTGTGCAGACTACAAAGCTCACAATATGGCAGAAGAGTGCATTGCAAGAAGTTGTAGTAGACTAAATGTTATGTGCAAGTTGCAGAGAGAAGTGTTAAACAAATCAGTCAATTGTTGAGCAACTTGCTTTGCAGTGGCATTGCATTGCAGTTTGCTGGAAAAATGAACCTTGTGTAACAGGGCCTTTACTTAGTCACGAACTGCAAATAGTTTTAAAAGTGGTCTGTGTTAATTAGTCTACACTATTGTGTGTGAACTTTGAATGAAATTGATTGTTGATAAAATCAGTATCAATTGATTGATAGCAATCAATGTAGCATTGTGTAACCTTTTATTTGTTGCATCATTAATTACTTTTAAATGTTATTGTTCATCACAAGTGGTAACTAATATTGATTGATATTACAATGTATACTGATTGTGACTGACTGTTATCGGCTTAAAATAATTAATAAATATAAATAGGGTTTCCCATGTGACATAGCCTGATGTGGGAGATTGGAAGAAAATGTGAGTAGTGAAATTAGTGCTCTCCAAACCTTCTAAGTGCTGACAACAGATTATATCACATGGGAAACAATTTTGTATTTCTCTAATAAAAGAATCAACATGTGCAACTTGTCTAAAATAAAAAATACTCGAACCTGTGTGACATACTCTGATACATGTCGCATGGGTTTTAGGCCAGTCAGAGTGTGTGTACTATGAAAGATATTATATAGCGTTAAGCTGTGTTGATTCCATTCTTTTTTTTATATTTGTTTAATCAAATATGTTATTGTTATGTTGTCTTCTGTTGTTACGCCAAAAGTTACTTAGGAGTAAGTTAGATCTGCAAGATCTGAGGTTTGAACTTTATTAATTTAATATTAAACTTTAGATTAGACAGCAGGGATCAATCTATGCACACTATTGCTAGTCATTTTCACTCTTGGAGAATAATATTAATTACTATTATTATTATTATTAATAATAATAATAAATGTTATTATTATTGTTATGATTATTATTATTATTGCTAATATTATTACTATTATTATTATTATTGTCAAACAACCCTAAGCACATCATGTGGGTACTGTAGTATATTATTTTGTTTGGCTCAAAATATAAATCTAAGAATTATCCATTATCTAAAGAATGGTCTAGTGGTATGCAGGCCATAGAAAGAGGACTCCCATAATGGTGTATGACGGAGATGTGCATTGAAGCTTTTAAAAGAAATCCCTAAGAGCTGCCAGAGTATGTTAAATTAGCTCCAGCTAATTTTTACCCAAAAGTTACTGTGTGATTTTCTGATGAGGGCAAATTAATATTAATATTACATCTTGAAAAGGGTCCAAAAGTTGCCATTTTGACTTTTGTTTGTATTAAAAACCCTAGTAAGCATTACTGCAATCTGCATATTTAACCCTTAAAAGTTGCTGTGAGTAACTCGGTCATGTCCGGTATGGGAGAAACCCCCCCCAGTATGCATATCATTTGTTACTTTGACGAGAAGCTATTGCTTTTAACTACTTCAACAGGTATGATATCGTTCCAGTGGTTACAAAATGTACTCTTAATCTGTCACAAGACTTCTGCTGGATATGTGTAGTTTCTGTTTCATTTCGAGATTGAAGCACTCTTAACCAAATTTATATCTTATCCCCATTTTGCAGGCCCTCAATAAATCAAGCAGAATCCTTCGATACTTCCCTGATGTGAGAGCAGTGGTTAGTAGAACAAGATTAGGACCCAATGTGAGATCAGTGGCTGCTCTCAGTATGTCAACAAGGGACAAGTTGGTCCACACTGATTCACCAGGTATTACAAGATTTAAGATGTAGATGATAATTGAGATGAGTAGATCAGTTTACCAAGGATAAGTTAAAGTTTAAAAGTTAATTACATATTTCGCCCATTTTTTAGCCTAATTGACTTCAGTATTACAGGAAAGTAGGATTCCCCAATGCTCTATAGGCCAATGCAAGTAAAATAGAGTACATTGTTTTGCTGGTTGGGGTGGGGGGGGGGTGGAGGTGGTTGGCAGGTATATTAAGTAGATTGACTTTATTCAACTTCAAATTTACTGTTAGTATAATTGTTAAAATCATTTTGATTTATATGAAGGCAAATAATTAGGTAGAGCAATATGAGCTTTCTTCAGCACTTGAAGATACTTTTTAGTAGCTCATTCAGCTTTTGCTTACTCCGGAGCCACATTTTCAAACTAGTACAGAACTGTAGAATGAAGATTTTAGTTCTATCCTAAGTTAAGCCATGCCACTTCACTTGCCACTGATATATAATAATTATAAGTTGAACATATTGACACAATTTAAATATTAAGTATAGCTGTTGTTATTGTTGTATAGACCAACTTATTTAATTTGTACTTCCTTTGCATGTAGGACTGGCTTCAAACTGGTCAGATCAAAGACTTGGTCCCTTTATGCCAAGAGACCCCAACTTTCCCCTCCCAGGCAATATGGGGCTAGACCCAAGCCAAAAAACATGTCAAGATGTACTCTCACCTCAACCAGTTCAGGACTCCTCAAGAAGGACCTTAGCTGAGGCCTTTCTTGAGGTGGAGTCGGACACAGCGAGGAAAAGTGTTGCTATGGAAACCTTCTTGAATGACCTTGCTGATCAACAAGAGACTGTCACACAGAATCAGGCAAGAAGTTGGGAAGATTTGGTTTGAAAGGGCAGGTGGATAGTTGTAAAGGATATGTTGACTGACAAAAAAGGGCTTAACTATAAAATAAAATGCCGGACAATACAGTTCAGTAAATGAAGAAAATGATGTCAGTACCAGTAACACCAAAAAGGGAAGAATGAATCAGGACTCCTTTTAGCACACAATTGAATATATTATGAATCATTTAGTATATAGCTGAGTTTATCAGAACAAGTCAAGTAGAGTACATGTAGGCCTTGCTCAAGGACACAACACAATGGTGAGATCAGAGTTAAAACTCGTGATATACTCGGGGGTTTCAAGTCAAATCTATGTACTAACTACTCGATCATTGCCCTGACTTTTCAGAAATATGATTTAAACATACACAACTAGTGTATGATCTTCTTTTTCCTATTAAATAAGTACCTTATTATAAACAATCGTTGAACCAAAGTGGTTGATGTTCACTGTTGTGATATACCAATAAACATAATTTATCTTATTCATTAAATAGTCATTTTAATAGCTTTTTAGGAATTGAAAGGGTTGATACAGGCCTGTACATGTAGGCAGGGGGATGCATGGGGTGTGCAAGTGCCCCCCCCCTCCCCCAATGGGGCAAAAAGGTCCACTGCAATAAGTTCAATTAAAACAAAGAAGTCCAAATGGGTCTATGCATAAAAAGTGGTGCTGCTGTAAATTGGAATTACCAAAAAAAATTAAAAAGGCTATCAGTGCATTTGCACCTTAAATTTGGCTTATGAAAGTCTCAGTTTACAAAATTCATGAAACTTATTGATTGTGGAGGACATACAGTACATGAAGCATGGAAACTGTTAGTGTGTACTAGTCACCATCAGTTTGCACCCCCCTCCCCCCTCCCCCTACAAAATTCCTGGCTACAGGCCTGTAACACAACATTTATTTTAAAAAGAAAATAGTGTGTGATAATTAAAGCTTTTGTTACTGTAACAGTGTATTTCATTTTGAACCTGATTATAAGTCAGAGCATTTGTTACTGAAAAGCCACAGTTCTCAAGAGCCTGTCCTCTGGCTGATAGTTGTGGCTTCAATATTATTTGAACCTGACAAACAAGGGCATTTTAGACTGTTGGTTGTTTTGAATAGTGTAAACATTTTGAATTACAACAGGTTGCAACAAAAGAAGAGATGAAGGTTGTGGAGTGTAGTATACAGCAGTGTCCTGCTTTCCTTCACCGCGGCTTCATGGAGCTTTTTCCTAACATTGGTGTGGAACCCGGCCACCTGACTGCCGTCAGTATAAGTCAAAGAAGCAGGAATGACATGAGTTCTTGGTCACCTGATGTTGAGGATGAGCGAGAGGATTTGCTGAGGAATGTAAGTAATTTATACTGCTACTGGCATTTTTCATTGTAAGACCAGACCGGTTCAAACAACACGTTTATGTGACCCCATTAAAATGTCAAACAAATAGCTTGTATTTACAAAAGAAAAGTTTACTAGTGACAGTAGAACTTAAAGTGAATTACATGGCTCTCAGCCTTTTTAGGAAATGTTAATATTTTCACAACTGCTTGAAGAAAAGAAAAGATATAGATGGATAGATAAATAGATAGACAGGCAGACAGATGGACAGACAGACAGACAAATACCAACTGAGATAGACAGATATAGATAGATAGACAGAGAGAGAGATTGATTGATTGATTGATTGATTGATTGATTGAT